>CAUYRT010092694.1:0-25443 GCA_963574885.1 Lepilemur ruficaudatus | reverse complement strand
AAATTAATTGGCCAACTAAAAATATATAGAAAAAGTGAGCCGGGCATGGTGGCGAATGCCTGTAGTCCCAGCTACTTGGGAGGCTGAGGCAGAAGGATTGCTTGAGCCCAGGAATTTGAGGTTGCTGTGAGCTAGGCTGACGCCATGGCACTCACTCTAGCAACAGAGTGAGACTCTGTCTCAAAAAAAAAAAAAAAAAAGTAGTAAGTTCTAATAAAAATACTAGCTCAGTTTAATAAAACATCAAATTTTAATAAATAAAATCCTATATCTAGTATTTCTTTACCTTTAACAACAACAGTAATAATGACAATAAGCAGTGGTAACTGGATAGGGGAGTGTAAATCCTAGTAATGGAGACAAGGGTAAATGTACAAAGATTCGAGAGAATTATGCAATAAACACTTTTGAGGCAGAACCTGTAGCTTTTACTGAGGCATGTGAAAGAAGATGGAGTGAACAGGCATAATACATAGTACAGCGTTCCTCTGTTGCTGTGTTCAGCTATCTTGGTGTACTTTATATTTAACTGCTATTGCGTCATCACAAAATGTTAACATTCAGGGAAAAATCATTATGAACTAACATGATTCCGTGTTATATTGATGTCATTGCTTTATTTACCAATCTACATGAGCTCATTCACATATGCAGACATACATGCTTTAGCAGAATAGACTAGATACTTGGATCTACTTATTTTTTAATAGCAACGTAGTATTAAATGAATATAACATAACAGTCCTCTGTTAATGAATAACTATGTTTCAAATGTTTTAAAAAATGTTATAGTGAACAACTCATTTATATCTGTGATACATTGCCTTCCAGGAGTAGTGTTTCAGTTGGTCTTCTTAGAGTCAATCAACTAAATAAACTCACAAGACCTAAACAGGCAGTATTGAAAAAAGATTCCCTTAGAGGGATATTAGAAAGAATACACAGCATGCTGGCACAGCAGAGTCAGGCATTTTGCTTGTGCGCCACGCAGGAGTGGAGGGGCTGTCATTTTTGCCTTTTCCCTTCTGCAGCTCTAGGACAGGAGCACAAGACCACAGCAGATGGATGGGACAACAAGCTTGGCTTAGAAGTACAATGTCACAAATAGGAACTAATAGCTTTTTTAACAGTTCCATGGATATAACTTCCAGATCCTAACAAGGGCCATACCCATAAGAGTCACTGCACACAGTTAAGTCCCAAACTGTGTGAATATCATTTACAGTAATCTTAAGTCCAGAGGCATATCAGGAGGTCTTTTTTCCTTACATGTTATTACATGTTATTGCCTGGTAATACAGATGACATTCCACCTTTATTAGGTTTCTAGGGGAACAGATCTAGAAAGTTAACCCAAGGTTAGATTTGTTTATACAGAAAGAGAAAGAATAAATCCCTGGAAGTGAAATTTCTGGGTCAAAGGGTATATATATTTTTATTTTTATTTTTAGAGATTTGTTTAGATAATTAGATGCAGCATACATCCATCATGTAACTAATGTTAGTAAACCAAAGTTAGTAAAATTATGAAAAGAATGAAATTAATGTTTGTTTACTATTCTTATCAAGGCAACTAACCACAAAGTAACAATGATTGAAATTTATGGAAGACATATATACTTATTCTTCCCATGGGAATTTTGGTTTCTTTATTTTCCTTAAGAAATTTTCTCAAGTGATTCCCTTTAGAAAACTAGATTGGCCAGAAGTGAAAATTTATGAACTTTTCAGTGGAAGATTTGAAAGTAGTAATTTCATTAACTTCTTCCTTTCTCTGAAATCCACTCTGTGTGCTTGAACTTTTTTTTTGTTTGTTTTATTATATGTATTTATTTATTTATTTTTGGAGATGATGGTTTCAGTGTGTTTCCCAGGCTGGCCTTGAACTCCTGGGCCTAAGTGGTCCTCCCACCTTAGCCTCCCGAGTAGCTGGAACTATAAGCACATGCCCCTGCACCTGGCATGAGCTATTTTTTTAAAAAAGGATGGTATCAAAGTACTTGATATGACTATCCATTGTTTAATCTCAGAATCAAAGAATAATCAGAACTATCCAAAGATGAAATATACTCGTTTATGAGGCAGTGAAGTCTTCACCATTAGGTGACCTCCTGGTTGGACTTTTATGGTATGAATTAAAATATTGGGTAGATAGTACACCTTGATGATATTTTAGGTCCCTCATGTAAATCCTTTGATCCCATGATTCTGTCATACTTATTTTGCATATTAATGTATATTTCTGTGACCATAAAGTTGAGGATGATGAAAGCATTTTCTGTATAATTCAGGCAAGTATTCCTGCCCACGCCTGATATTATCTGGGCATCTATCTCAATCACCCACTTGACTTTGCCTGGAAAGTATAATATTTTTATAGTATTTGTGTTTCCGTATATATTTATCTTCATTTTCATCACAGTTCTAAATGTCAGTTGCCTACCATTCCAGGGAAATCATCCACAATGGAGATATTTGAGGCAGAAAATAGATTTCATTTTAAGTTTCAGTCTAATCATTTTAAAGAAGGTTTATGTATTTCACCATTTTTAAATGAATATTTTGTCAGCCTCTCACACTTGAAACATT
The DNA here is from genome assembly GCA_963574885.1 of Lepilemur ruficaudatus. Taxonomy (NCBI): domain Eukaryota; kingdom Metazoa; phylum Chordata; class Mammalia; order Primates; family Lepilemuridae; genus Lepilemur; species Lepilemur ruficaudatus. The sequence continues at coordinate 22,854 of CAUYRT010092694.1, read as the reverse complement.
TTAAATATACATCATAGGAATCACAGAAATTGGAAATTTTAAAGAGTCAAGTCTTCTAATTAAAATCTCTTGGTGGTTTTCAGAATGAAGCAATGACTGGTTCTCACACCCAGAACCGAGTCCTCTCTCGAATCACTCTGGCATTAATGGAGGACACTGGGTAAGACAGCTGTAAGAATATTATATAAATTGTTTATTAAAATCAAATGAATATGAAGATTATAGCTTAAATGAAATGCTAACATTTTACATTGAAGCAAAATGTACGTATTCTTTTTTATTTTTATTTTTTTTTTGAAGCGGAGTCTCACTGTCATCTCGGCCAGAGTGCCAGTGGCATCATCATAGCTCCCTGCAACCTCAAACTCCTGGGCTCAAACAGTCTTCCTGCCTCAGGCTCGTGAGTAGTTGGCGCTACAGGCGTGCGCCACCACGTCCGGCTAATTTTTTTGTGATTTTAGTAGAGATGGGTCTCACTTTTGCTCAGGCTGGTCTTGAACTCTTGACTTCAAGAGATCCTCCTTCCTTGGCCTTCCAGAGTGCTAGGATTATAGGCATGAGCCACCATACCTGGCTGAGATGGACTGATTCTTTGAATCTTTTAAGCAGTTAGCTGTCCATTATATACGCCAGCTCCATTCATTCATTCAATAAATGTGTGAGGCCCTGAGATATAGTAATGAATAGAACAAATCCCTGATATTACGAAATTTATCTTCTAATAAGCAGAGACTATGCTAATATGAAGGAAAGACTAAATAATTTTTAAAATTGTAAGTGAAATTGGTGATATGTAGATTCCTGGTTTTTAAAGCAGTAGAACTTTCTGGTAAAGCAGTGAGATACTGTTTTTAAGTGAAATCTTTTACAGCACTCCAACATACCAAACAAGTAAAATCAGAGCTGCTTTAGTAGAAGCATTATTGCCTCTTGCTCTCTCTAAGATAGCCTGAGGAAAAATTTGAAAATGGAATCAAATTTAAAAATTAGTGATAGAGGTATTATTAAAACCATGAAAATTGTCAACCTTGCCTTAACTTTGGGCCAAGGGAGAGGTGGCCAAAGAGATATAAGGATTTAAAAGTATAGGGGTCGGCTGGGCGTGGTGGCTCACGCCTATAATCCTAGCACTCTGGGAGGCCGAGGCGGGCGGATTGCTCAAGGTCAGGAGTTCGAAACCAGCCTGAGCAAGAGCGACACCCCGTCTCTACTAAAAGTAGAAAGTAATTAATTGGTCAACTAAAAATATATAGAAAAAATGAGCCGGGCATGGTGACGCATGCCTGTAGTCCCAGCTACTTGGGAGGCAGAGGCAGAAGGATCGCTTGAGCTCAGCAGTTTCAGATTGCTGTGAGCCAGGCTGATGCCATGGCACGCAAGCCCGGGCAATAGAGTGAGACTCTGTCTCAAAATAAATAAATAAATAAATAAAATAAAATAAAATAAAGTATAGGGGTCATTGTTGACCCTGAGAACAGTTTCAATAAAAGATGAGAGAGACTGAGACATTCTTAGGCTGAGCTGCTTAAATGAGAGAGGAAGGTATAGGTAAGAAAGGATATTATTAACATAGCTTTGTCCCTGAGAATACATGAGTGAGATCCAGAGAACCAAAAGAGAATTAGCTTGAATGGGAAGAGAGACACTACTCTGTCCATTAATTCAAGAAGGAAGAATAAGAGTGAGAATGCAAGTCATTTTGTAGGTGGAGCCAGGAAATTAAAGAGGTTTAGAAATCATGTTCACCATGTCTCTGTCATTTGGGAGGCAAAGCCATGCCTGAGGGAGAGAGGAAGCAGAAGTTGGATACAACTAAATACCTCATGGGCATTGTTTTAGGACAGAGAAGCTACAGAAATCATCTACTTGCTTAATTTTCCTTTAGCCCAAAGCAAGCACAGCATGGAAAAAATAATAGAGTTCTGCATAATGAAGAGATTGAGGGTCACTTTTATACCTTTAGGATATAGAAAATAGTATTCTAAAAAGTCACTAATGTGCAATTCCTTGAGATTAAACAATACTTTCTGTAAGTGATAACAAAGTTTTAAAGTCCAGATGGAATTCACTATCTTGAGGATATTATTATTTTAAATATTTTATGAAATTTACCAATATTTACAAAATATATGTATATACAATGAACCCCATTATATCCATAACCTGATTCAGCAGTAATCAAGATATTGTCATATTTGCAACATTCTTTCTTTATTTTTCAAATCACAGACATCAAGTTATTTCACCCCTGTATACTATAGCATGAGTCTCTAAAAAGTATAGATATTTTTTAATGTAACCATAATACTAATAACCAATAATAATTTCCTAACATCTTCTACTACCCAGTTCAAAATCATGTATCCCCTTTATCTCTCTTTTTACAACTGGTTTGTTTAAATCAGGATCCAAATAAGATCCTGATTAATTGTTACATCTCTTAAGTTTTTTAATCTAGAGCAGTCCCTACAAAACATCCCCCCACTTTTTTTTCATGCCATTGATTTACTGCAGAACCAGGTCAGTTGTCCTATAGAATGTCCCAAATTCTAGATTTGCTTATATATTCCTTTGTCCTACAATTCCCTGTATTTCTTATAAATAGAAGTTTGTTCTAGATGCTTCATTAGAGTCAGGTTTAGCTTTTTTGTCTGTTTGCAAGATTACTTCATAGGTGATGTTGAGTGCATATAATAATATATTTCCACTAGTCTGATGCTGTGGTCGATTAGTAGATTCAAATGATTACTCCATGATACCTCTGTTTTAAAATTCTCCACCAATCCTTTATCTAATTTTTTCATCCATTAAAGATTGTTTCCCTAATCAATTAATGAAAGAAGAGTTATATAATGGTACTTTTCTAATTCTGTTCTTTCCACTTTCACTAACTGGAATTCTGTGAAGTATTTTCTCTCATTAAACCAGGGCTATTTACTAACCGTGAAATATAGTTTGTAACACTATTGATAAGTGGTTAATTCTTTCCTTCTAGTTGCCAGTTTTTAAAATAGAGTTTGTTCCTTAGGTATTCTCAATGATGTCCAATTATATATATATTTTTTGTGAGACAGGCTCTCTTTTTCTTTTTTAGTACTATGAAGTCATAGCTTTTCATATATCAGACAGTTGCATTCATTCTTTTTTTTAATGCTCATATTGCCCTATCATTAGCCAAGGGGAGTCTTTTTCTTGGTTGTCTCCTGAGTCCTTTTGAAAAGACTCATTAGTTTTTGATAACTTCCTTGCTTTCTGGTGTGGCAGAATGTACCAGGCTGAATAGCACATGCTGAGTCCTAAATCTGGGCATCAGCCAATCTTTCAAGGTGCATTGGTTCCTTTTAATGGAGAATAGCACTTAGAAACCACAATCTAGGCACTATGTTCAGTGTTACTGGCTTGTCATTACTTCTCGTACTTTTCAGTGGACCAAGTTAGGAAATTCATATTTTTGAAAAGAAACAAAAACAAAGACATTGGATTCCTTTTAGTACCATTATAACTCTTTCCTCCCCAGCCAGGCATGGTGGCTCACGCTTGTAATCCAAGTGCTTTGGGAAGCTGAGGCGACAGGATTGCTTGAGACCAGGAATTCAAAACTAGCTGAGCAACACAGCAAGACTCTGTCTCTAAAAAAAAATTAGAAATTAGCTGGATGTTGTGGTGCATGCCTATAGTCCTAGCTATGCAGGAGGCTGAGGCAGAATGTTCACTTGAGCCCAAGAGTTGGAGGCTACAGTGAGCTATGATCATGCCACTGCACTCCAGCCTGGGCAACAGAGCAAGACTCTGTCTCTAAAAAAAAAAAAAAAAAAAAAAAAAAGACTGTAATAAAAAGTACTTTGTTTGAATTATTTCCACAGCTGGTATAAAGCAAATTACAGCATGGCTGAGAAGTTAGACTGGGGCCGAGGAATGGGCTGTGACTTTGTCAGAAAGAGCTGTAAATTCTGGATTGATCAGCAGAGACAAAAGTAAGAATGCATTTCCTCACAAGATCATTGGTTACACAATTCATTTCTGATTTTGTTCTTTATCCTAAACCTAAAATGTTAACTGTTTTCAAAATGTGGTCTGAGCAGTTCAATTTCAAAATGTGTAGAAAACCATCGACAAGTGCTTGGTGATAATATTAAAATAAAAGTAGCTGGGATATTGTTCTGAAATTTGTAGTCAAAGAATCCACAGTGAGGGGGCCAGAGCCATGAACATTTCTATTTAGCTTATAATTTATAAATACGTATATTTTGCAAACTTTTTGCATACTCTATCATTCTTATTGTTTTCTCCAGAGAATGCACATATAAACATAGATGAAAATGTCGATTCTGTATCAAAAAAACGCAAAGGTATTCTTGAAAAGTTGTTCTCAACCCCATATACATATCATAATCACCTAGCAAACTTTTGTAAAATACAGAGTACCTATCTTTTTGATGGAGAGAGATATATGTATATATGAAAATACACATACATACACAGTCGTTCTTCAGTGTCTGTAGGGGACTGGTTCCAGGACCCCCTGTGGATTCCAAAATCCACAGATGCTCAAGATCCTTATGTAAAATGTAGTATTTTCATATAACCTGTGTACATCTTCCTGTATGCTTTAAATCACCTCTAGATTATTTATAATAACAATACAACATACAATGTAAATATCATATAAATAGTTGTTATTATTTAGAGAATAATGACAAGAGAAAAAAGATTTGTACATGTTTAGTACAAATGCAACCATCATTTTTTCCCCATTTTCAATTGCAGTTGTTTGAATCCACAGGTGCAGAACCCACAGATACTAAAGGATGATTATAATATATATGTATGTTTAAACAGAATGTGGGATCGCTGTATATTTTTTACAATGATCTCAAAATAAAAAGTTAAATATACATAAATGTATAAACATATATAAATAACATCCTCTTTATCCAGTTTCCATGGTAGATAGCATCTTGCAAAACTGTAGTACAATATCACAGCCGGAATATTGACACTAATACTGTCAGATACAGAACATTTCTATCACCACAAATATCCCTTATGTTGCCCATTGATAGCCATACCCACATCCGTCCCTCTCTAGCTCCTCTTTAACCCCTGGAAACTACTAATCTGTTTTCTAGTTCTGTGATTTTGTCAATTCAAAATGTTATATAAATAGATTCATACTGTATGTAAACTTTGGGAATTGGCCTTTTTTTTTTTTTTCCAAAAATTTTATTGGGGGAAAACTGCAAAACATTTACAATACAATGTTTACATTCGCAATTTGTAGTGAGCTGATTTCCCGGGAATTGGCTTTTTTTACTCACATAATTCTCTGGAGATTCACCCAGATTGTTGTACATATCAATAATTTGATCCTTTTTATGGCTAGATAATATTCCATGGTATGGATATACCACAATTTGTTAAACATTCACACATTGAAGGACATCTGAATGGTTTCCAGTTTTTGGCTATTATGAATAAACATTTGGCTATAAATATTTGTGTATAGTTTTTTACGTAAACATAGATCTTCATTTCTCCATGATAAATGCCCAGGAGTGCAAATGCTGGTCATTAGGTAGTTGCAGGTTTAGTTTTGTAAGAAACTGCCAAGCCGTTTTTCAAAATGTTTGTACTTTAGCTGAACGTGGTAGTGGGTACCTATAGTCCCAGCTACTCAGGAGGCTGAGGCGGAAGGCTTGCTTGAGCTCAGGAGATCAAGACTGCAGTGAGCTATGATCATGCCATTGCACTTCAGCCAGGGAAACAGAGCAAAACCCCATTGCAAAAAAAAAAAAAAAAAGGCCGTACCATTTTATGTTCCTACCAGCAATGTATAAGTGATACAGTTTTTCCACATCTTTGCCAGCATTTGATGTTGTCACAATTTTTTATTTTATCTATTCTAATAGGAGCATAGTACTATTAATATTTTATTGTGGTTTTAGTTTGCATTTCCCTAATGGCAAATGATGCTGAACATCTTTTCATGTGCTCATTTGCTATCTGTATATCCATTTTAGTGAATTGTCTCTTCATGTCTTAAGCCAGTTTTCTAATTAGATTGTTTGTTTTTTACTGCTGAGTTTTGAGAGTTATTTGTATATTCTAAATACCAGTCCTTTGTCAGATATGGGGTTTGCAAATATTTTCTCCTAATCTGTAGCTTGTCATTTTATACTGTTTTATAGAACAAATGTTTTTAGTTTTGAAGTCCAGATGATCAATTTGTCATTTTAATTTTGTCTTTTATGTCAAGTCTAAGAACTCTTTCCAAAGCTCCAGATCTGAAATTTTTCTTATATTTTTTCCAAAAATTTTATAATTTTGTGTGTTTTGTTTTGTTTTTTGAGACAGGCTCTCACTCTGTTACCTGGGCTGGAATCTAGTGTTCAGTGGCATCATCATAGCTCACTGCAACCTCAAACTTTTGGGCTCAAGTGATCCTCTTGCCTCAGCTGCCTGAGAAGCTGGGACTATGGGGGCATCATGATGCCCAGCTAATTTTAACATTTTGTGAGACAGAATCTTGCTACATTACTCAAGCTGGTCTCAAATTCCAGGCTTCAAGTGATTCTCCTGCCTCAGCCTTCCAAAATGCTAGGATTACAGGCATGAGCCACTGTGCCCAGCCTAATTTTATGCTTTATGTTTAAGTCTGTGATCCATTTTGAATTAAGTTTTGTGTAAGATGGGAGACTTAGATCAAGTTTCATATTTGTATATGGATGTCCAATTGTTCTGGCACCATTTGTTTTTTATTTTTGTTTTTGTTTTTGTTTTTGTTTTTGTTTTTTTGAGAGGGATCTTACTCTGTCACCTTGTCTAGAGTGCCGTAGTGTCAGCCTAGCTTATAGCAACCTCAGACCCCTGGGCTCAAGCGATTCTCCTCAGCCTCCCAAGTATCTAGGATTACAGGCACAGGCTACCGGCTAATTTTTCTATTTTTAGTAGAAACGGGGTCTCACTCTTGCTCAGGCTGGTCTTGAACTCCTGACCTCAAAACAATCTCTCCGCCTCAGCCTCCCAGAGAGCTAGAATTACAGGTGTGACCCACTACGCCTGCCCAGCACCATTTGTTGAAAAGACTATCTTTCCTCCATCAAACTGCTTTTGTACCTTTGCCCAAAACAATCAGTTGGGTATATTTGTGTGGGTCTGTTTCTGGGTTCTCCATTCTGTTCCATTGATCCATTTGTGTATCCCTCCACCAATAACATAACAGTCCTTGATTATCGTAACTATGTAAGTAATCTTGAAATTGGACAGACTCATCCTTCTACTTTATTTTTTTTTCAAATTTGCTTTGACTATTTTGGTTCCTTTGCCTTACCATACAAATTTACAGTAATCTTGTCTATATCTATGAAAAAAAAACCTCTTGCTGGAATTTTGCTAGGAATTGCATTAAACCTGTATATCAATTTGGGAAGAATTGACATCTTTAGTATATTGAGTTTTCCAATTATGAATACAATGGGGAGAGAACAGCCTTACATCATTAAGTATGTAGATTTTTTTGTAGATACTCTGTATCAAGTTGAGAAAGTTTCCTTCTGTTTCTATTTTCCTGAGAATTTTTATCATGGACAGATGTTGACTTCCGGTAAATGCTTTTTCTGCTTTAGTCAATAAACATAATCACATGATTTTTCAAGAAAAATTATCAGGGATTAAAAAATTACCTTGATTTTCAAATATTAAATCAGCCTTGAATCCTTGGAATAAATCCTACTGGTCATAGTATGTAATTCTGTGTATTGCTGAGTTCTGTGTACTTATATTTTGTTAAGGATTTTTGTGTCTATTCAGTAGGAATATTGACCTGTAGTTTTCTTTTTCTCCCCCAATTATATTACCTTTAGTTAATAGATAGGACTATCACAACAATTGTATTATGTCAGTTAAATTTGATCTTTTTTTTTTTTTCTTTTTTGAGACAGAGTCTCACTCTGTTGCCTGGGCTAGAGTGCCATGGCATCAGCCTAGCTCACAGCAACCTCAAACTCCTGGGCTCAGGCGATCCTTCTGCCTCGGCCTCCCAAGTAGCTGGGACTACAGGCATGCACCACCATGCCTGGCTAATTTTTTCTATATATTTTTAGTTGGCCAATTAATTTTTTTTCTATTTTTTAGTAGAGATGGGGTGTCTCTCTTGCTCAGGCTGGTTTCGAACTCCTGGCCTTGAGCGATCCACCGCCTTGGCCTCCCAGAGTGCTAGGATTACAGGCGTGAGCCACTGAGCCCGGCTGATATGGTCTATCTTGATAAATTTTCCATGCGTACTTGAAAAGGATGTATATTCTCTGCTGTTACTGGGTGGAGTGTTGTGTAAATGTCGATTGTGTCCTGTTGGTTGATGGTGGTGTTAAGTCCTTCTATGTCCTTGCTGATTTCTTGTCTAGTTTTTCTGTCACTTGTTGAGAAATTCACCACCGTATCAGCCTTTGAGTCCTGAAACTAGTTTGCCTTCTCTCTGCCTTTCAAAGTCTTCTTATGTTTGTTTTATTTATAATGTCCAGGGATTTTAGTTGTACTTAAAGGGAGGAATAGGAAACTGTACATTTACTCCACCTTCCAGGAATTAGAAATGGGACTTCTATTTTCGTTTTTATGTTACATTTTTTAAAAAATTTTCCCAGGCTATTGTGATGCATTCAGATTATGAACTTGCATTTAGGAACCAATGCTCTAGAACAGTAATTGTGCTGATGAATTATTCCACTTATTTGGCATTTTATGATTACTAGAACTTTCAAACAGTGTATAATTTCATCATTCCTAAAAGGAAAAGTCCAAAGTAAGAACTAGTATCTTCCTTTTACGGATAAAGTAAAAAGGTCAAGATAAATGATTTGCCCAAGGTCATATAGCTGATAAGGACAGAGCTGGGCCTTAACTTCTCTCTCCAAGTCCCAGTGCCTTGTCCATGAAGCCACAGGTCCTTCCTGTGTTATAGAAGATGTTATTCTCATCCTTTTTTTTAACCTAGGTTATGTCACAAAGCAACTTAAATCACTCATAGTTTCTATTAAAGAGTCTGACATCTTACTGATGTGAAAATTGCTAACTAATGAGCAGTTTCATGAAGCACCTGCAGCGACTTTTGGACTAGTTTACTCCAACACTACAACTTGATCTGCCGGTGTAGTGATTCCCAAATTTTCCTGCTCATTAAAATCATCTAGAGAGCTTTTAAAAAAATCTCCATACCCAAGTTGCACCCCATACTAATTAAATCATGATGTCTTGGGTGGGAGCCAGGCACTGATGTGTGGGGTTTTTGTTTGATTGTTTGAAGAGAATCCCATGTGATTTCAGTGTGCAAGAAAGTTTGGGAACCACTGTTCCAATGTGTTAAAGGAAGTATATAACAATGCAGCTGCGAGAGCTTAGAGAGGAGTTTTTTTCTCCCCATTAACAGCTGCAACTCTGTTTATTTCCCTTTTGGTCCCAATTATAAGATCCCTTAAGACCAAAAACAGAAGAAGATTTCTACTTGCCCATTCTTAAAAACCAAAACTGTGGGTCCCCTGAATTCTGCCTCTTCTTTGAATCATAAGCCAATGTTAACAAACTTCATTTTGTAAAGGGCCAGATAGTAAATATTTTGGGCTTTGAGGGTTGTTACAATCCCTGTCACAACTACTCAACCCTCCTTGTACATAACCAAGAGACAAAACAAATAGATGCAGCGATATTCCAACGATACTTTATTTATAAAAACAGGTTGTGGGAAAAACAAGCAAACAACAAAACAGGTTGTGGGCAGGATTTGACCCAGGAGTTGAGTTTGTGAACCCATTTCATAAGCATTCAAGTGTCTCACTTGTGAAGTATTCAAGTTCAGAATTATTTACAGGACAGAAGCCATCTCTGGTACCACAGGCCCAGTCTGGCTGTATTTCTGAGTTATATCAGAGATTCCAGTGTGACCCTTCTTGAGCACAGGGGCTGGTGCTTAAGTTTTGAGCTTTATCTCCTCCTCCATCATTGGGAAACCAGTGTGAGAGGGAATCACTTGAATCTATGCACATCCAAAATAAGGTTCTTTCTATGTTTGAAACAACTAAATCTGATAAATTACCTAACTCTTCTGCCTAGCTCATCTGACATTAATATTGGCTGTAGAGATGCACTCTCCAATATGGTACCACTAGCCACATGTGGCTATTTAAATTTATATTTCAATTAATTAAAGTTAAATAACATTTAAAGTTTAGTTCTTTATAGTCACCTTTCAAATGGTTGATGACCATACATGGTTAGTGGCTACCATATTGGACAGTACAGATACAGAACATTTCTATCATTAAAGACAGTTCTGTTAGTCAGTTCTAGAATTTGTAAGCCATGAATCTTGAACAGCTCTAACTTTGGAATTTTTATATCACTAATTTTTAACCTCTTTGTTCTTCTTTATTCATTTAGCCAAAACTAATTTTTTATAATTTTTTAAATTATTATATAATGTACTCTTTTAGAGAGAAAGGAAATGAGTTTCATGATATCAAGAAAGTGAGTAAGAACTACTAGTCATATTCATCAGAAACTTTACCATGGGAAGTTATAAAATTGCTTTATATGAAGATTTTATAAAAATAGTATGGACAGTGGAAATTACATTTATTGAGTAGCTTGTATCTGCCAGGCAATGAGTGCTTTGTAGTTGAAGCTCAGGAAAGTTAAGTAAATACCGAATAAGTGGCTACTAGCACTTTGAACCTAAACCTGTGTGATGACTTCAAAACCTTTGCTTTCCTATTATACTGTGCTGCTTCAAGTTTACTGAAGACTGTGGTAGATATTTTACATGTTTTATCTTAGGAAGCTATAATTCCCTAAAGAGTATTATTGATACACTATATTAATTTAAATAAGACCAGTAGGAATCTTCCTTAAAATAAGAAATCTAATATAAGCTTTTTCCCCTTAACAAAGATGCAGGAGAAGAGGAAAAACACCAGTGATCCTATTACAATTTGGCAGATTAGTATTAATAGGATTTCTATTGTTTAGAAATGCTGAGATTTCATTTATAACATTACTATTATGATATTAACATTATTTGTATACTATAAATTGTCAGTTGTTGACTGACCAGAATTACAAGTTTGTTTGAAGGTTAGTTTTACAGGATAGTGCAACAGATTCTGTTATCTTTTGAGAATTTACAAGACACTTTTTTTCAAATTGTATTTCCAAGATTAGATTTAACAGGCAACAGAACAAATTGGTGGCAATTAGGAATATTCACAAAATCTTCATTTTGCACAGGAAAACAAGATTGTTTTGTGAATGTTTTTAATTTAACAAATTGTCAAATAAGATTCCTTAAACTGTATTATGGAATTGAAAAATTTTCCTTCTTTGTGGCTGCAGAGCAGAGGAATATCACTTCCATCTCTTTCTGAGACTCCATTTGTAATTATGAAGATTTTTAGGCTAGGATTTGAAATTTCATTAGTTGACATTAAAAACACAAAGCAAGCTGAGTACTGTGGCATGTGCCTATAATCCCAGCTACTCAGGTGGCTGAGGTGGGAAAATTGCTTCAGCCCAAGAGTTCAAGATCAGCCTGGGCAATATAGCAAGACCCCATCTCAAGAAAAAATGCAAAGCAGGTCTTCAGAACTCAATTTTACTGACAAAAGTCAAGAAAGAGGAAAACAGTATTTCATTTAATAACTGAGATAATATTAGAATGGATCTAGCATTAATCTTCCACATCTACATTAAGCATTTCCTTTTACTCTTTGAAAAATAACTTTATAAGCTGATTCAGCAGTTAATTACAGACTTAAAATATATTGAGATTACAATTGAGAAGACAAACTCTAAAATGGACTTGTAATATTTTCTTTAAAATTTGATACCATGGTGCTTATCTTTGTGTGCAGGAGACAGATGCTGAACCCTTACTGTGACACGCTCAGAAGTAATCCATTGCAGCTAACTTGCAGACAGGACCAGAGAGCAGTTGCAGTTTGTAATTTGCAGAAGTTTCCTAAACCTTTACCACAAGAGTACCAGGTAACACTTGTTTGGGGCACAATTTTAGGAATCCACTTTTTAAAAAGTAGTCTCCATTTCGAATTAGAAGAGTGAATTTTCAAGTTTTTTTAATTTTATAAGACCCCATTTTTCTTCCATAAGGTAGAAAAAACTTAATTCCTCCATTTCTTTAAAACTAATATGTTAATCGATAGCATTAGTTGATATCTAGCAATGCCTTGTTATAATGGCAAGCGATACTTAGCATATTTGTTTTGATATATTTTTTAACTGCTTAAATTTTCTAATTGTTTCCATAGCTGTCATCTTTAAATTCCTCTAATTTACACAGAAAATAAAATTCTTTGAAGAAAATAAGTATTCTAAACCAATTAATTAGAAGACTTGGAAGTCCTGCTTTAGAAAAGATTTGATTCATGGGATCTGAAAGATGAAGGAAATAGTCCCTCATGTCTGGCCTGTATCTCTGTTTTGACCTTTAAGTTTCTTGTTGCCATGGCTATCTCTAAAAAGCCTCAGCTTTACCTGCCATTTACAAGGATTCTTTAGTCAGAAATGATGTCTCAGAAGCTAATTTAAAATGGTGAGCTTCCTGCATATATTTATGACTTATGGCTTGAGACACCATAAGATGGCAACTGTATTTCTAGGCATGGTAATAAAATGCAATAAGCTGGTGTAAAATGTGAAATCTCTAAATTTATCTGGTGCCTTGCTCCTTTGGTGTTCAGAGTATTTTATATATATGATCTCATTTATTTTCTCAGATTTTTATTTTTTCAAGTTGTCAAAATAACATATAAATTAAGTCTCCTAAAAATACTTGAAAAGTACGTGTTGAAAATGTCTTAAATTCTATGTATTAGTTTGTTTTGTCAACTCTTAAAACTTCCTTTTGCTCAGTGTAATTCTATTTCATTCTTTTAAAACATTAGTCAAATTTGTCATTTTAATAATTTAGACTAATTTACTTATCCTGCTTATTTCTAAAGCTATAGCAACCTCAAAATACCCTTCAGGTGGTACGTTACTATAGTCTCTGTGTGGTTTATAAAGAAAAGCACATTCATATCTTGTATTATACAGTATTAGAATGTTGCTATAAATTGCCTGTGTACTTTATTTTGATTATACAGAATGTTTCTTACTCTCTCGTCTTCCCAATAATTTTTTTGTAGTACTTTGATGAACTCAGTGGAATACCTGCAGAAGATTTGCCTTACTATGGTGGTTCAGTAGAAATTGCTGACTATTGCCCATTCAGTCAGGAATTCAGTTGGCATTTAAGTGGTGAATATCAGCGCAGCTCAGATTGTAGAATATTGGAAAATCAACCAGGTTAGTAGCCTAGTGAAATGAAGTGTTATATACATATTAAAATTATATATTAACAGTATAAAATAGCAGTTAAGGGCACATACCCTGGAGCCAGACTGAGTTTATGTTGTAGTTTCACTGCTATCCATCTGTAAGAAGTTACTTAACTTTTCCTGTTTCTTCATCTGTACAATGGGGATAATAATGTTTATTTTATAAAGTTGTGAGAATTAAGTGAATTAATATAGTAAGTGCTTAGAACTATGCATGATGTATAGAGAAGATTGTTAGCTGTCAGATACACACACACTATATTTTATTAATACCGTACATCTGCATTGCACTTTTCATTTGTAGAGCACTTTCATTTTTATCATTTCTTTTTATTCTTCTAAAAACTTTATGACTGGCTTGGTTTCCTGGAGGGTGGACTCAGCCTACTCCACCTTCCCTCAGCCTAGCCTATAGTAGAGGGGCCAGGCATCCTCTCCAGGGTAGAGGCGTTTACATAAGGAGCCTCGCCCAGGCTGTCCTAGCCTCACATTTAGTTGGCCGCAATAACCTGGCAGGAGGAGCTGGTGAAGAGGATTAAGAGCTGACTGATGGGGGAAAAAAAAAAAAATTAAAAAATTAGAAACTTTATGAGAGACTTAGGGAGGGTAGTATATTTCACAGATGAGTGAACAGACAATAAATGATGAAGTTAATTGGTGTTAGTGCAAGATCCTCCAATGCAGAACTCTTTAATAAAAACCTTAGGTGACCTATTTTTTCCTCTCTTTGGGAGTATGCATTTTATTAATATGTAATTTAGAAGTAACATGTCACTCTTCAGATACCAAGATAATACTGTTGTCCCATGGCTAGTAAGCTATATTACCATATTATTTATTTTCTTTTAATGCATATAAATGAACAGAACATCAAAGGAATAAACAGTATGGCAGTTGGGTATTCTGCAATAATAGTTATAGCTCATACTAACTGCTTTTGTAAACAGAAATATTCTCACATCTGATATGCTAATAAAGATCAATAAGCACTTTCTGTCTTTGTGGTCATCAAAATTTTTAACTGGTCCCTCACTCCTCATTCTACACTTTATTACAGACTAAGTCATTTAAATTTTAAATTTCTGTGATAGTTTTACCTTTTATTCTTAAATCTGGCAGATTTAACTAGATTTCTGCAGTCATTTTTTCCATCACTCACCTGTTTGGTAAACATCCTAAAGAGTTATGATATTCAGCATTTACATGTTAGAGCAAAGGAAATGGGCAGATCTGTTAATTTCAGATATTTGCCACAGATATACTATCACATTTTGTTTTAGAGCTGGGGTCAGCAAAATTTTTCTTGTAAAGGGCAAACATTTTTTTTGTAAATATAAATATTCCAGGCCCTGCAGTTCATAAATTCTCTGTAGCAACTATTCAACTCTGCTTTTACAATGTGAAAGCACTTATAGACAATATGTAAATGAATGGGTGTGTCAGGATTTGATCTGAGGATTATGGTTTGCTATGCTTTTTGAAGACTTTGGTGTTTGTTTATTTGTTTGTTTGTTTTTGAGACAGAGTCTCGCTTTGTCACCTGGGCTAGAGTGCACTGGAATCATCATAGCTCACTGCAACCTCAAACTCCTGGCCTCAAGCGATCCTCCCCAGAGTGCTAGGATTACAGGCGTGAGCCACTGTGCCCAGCCCCAAGACTTTGAAACTCATAAGTAAAGGAAATATAGAGTTCTGTTTTATTCTGTTTTACATTTTCTTTCTTAGCTTACATAATTAAGATTTATCAAAACTGATATAAAATACTTTATAATATTTCAAAACTCTGCTTTCAAAAAAAAATTAAGTTTGGGCTGGGCACGGTGGCTCATGCCTGTAATCCTAGCACTCTGGGAGGCCAAGGCGGACGGATCGTTTGAGTTTAAGAGTTCGAGACCAGCCTGAGCAAGAGCGAGACCCCGTCTCACTAAAAAAAAAACAGAAAGAAATTAGCCGGACAACTAAAAACATATAGAGGAAAATTAGCCGGGCATGGTGGTGCATGCCTGTAGTCCCAGCTACTCAGGAGACTGAGGCAGTAGGATTGCTTGAGCTCAGGAGTTTGAGGTTGCTGTGAGCTAGGCTGATGCCACGGCACTCTAACCTGGGCAAGAGAGTGAGACTCTGTCTCAAAAAAAAACGTGAAGTTTGTTATATAGAGTGTAGTGAGAGCAAATTATTGCTAGGGTTTAAGAGCTTTATTCCATCAGCTATTTAGAGGTCCTTAATTCCACCCTGTACCTCTGCATTTTTGTGCTTAGTCTGAGACTAAGCAGTTATTTATGGATTTTCAGGCAGTAGCACAAGAAAGTTTTGCAAAAGTTGCAACATCCCAAAAAAGCCTCCATAATATAAATCATTTGGCCTCATCTTATCCTGGATTGCTTGGAAGTGACTCCTAGTAAAGGTGATTCTTATCTTGGTATCTAGTGATTTTTTTTTAGAGCCAAGGTCTCACTTTGTTGCCCAAGCTGGTCTCAAACTCCTGGCTTGAAGTGCTCCTCCTGCCTCCCAAAGTGCTGGGATTATAGACTTGAGGCACCACGCCTGGCGATCTAGTAATTCTTAGTGCCAGTTCCTCTGTATATCTAACCTAGATAACTTTGGGCCCAGTTTTTTCCCCTTGCTTCTGATATAGTAATTTTCTCCCACTAATCCCTTTCTTGAGAACCTAGTTTGAGTTTGAAGTCCTATTTGTCTTAATTTTTTTTTAAAGTTTCCATTAAGCACATTTAATTTTTAAAGCAACTTTTAATCATAAATAGGGAATGCTTGTTCTTTGAGCCAAAAATCAATTTCTAAGGAGAATTTTTTGATTTACTTTAGAAATTTTTAAAAACTATGGTGCTGAAAAGTATGGACCTCATTCAGTATGTCTAATTCAGAAATCTGCATTTGTCATGGAAAAGTGTGAGAGGAAGCTGAGTTATCCAGACTGGGGAAGTGGATGTTATCAGGTAAACTATGTTTGTTATTAATTATAGCAAATATTATATAATTTTTTCTCTTTTATGGTTTTTATATTTTAAAATATATTTTATATATTTTCATGTAGTTAATTTACTGATCAATAATTTAACTCATTTATGTAAATATTAATTTGGATGCTCTTGTGAAAATATTGTCATTTCTTGGAGAAAAATTGCTTCTCTTCATTTGTTTAAAAATGTATATAGTTGCTATGTATCAGTAAGTTTTATAATAATTTTATTTCTGGGCATATATTCTAAGGAAATAACGTTAAATATGTAATTTTATTATTGAACAAATATTTATAATGGAAAAAATATGCAATTTTATTTCAAAAGTTGCGAGGAATGCACAAGTTATAAGAATTAATAAATCAATTGCTAATTAATAATAGGTTTTGTCCTTTGAAATTAGAAATCCAAAGGGTACAAAATATAATTTTCTTAATTATCTTGTTTGCACATCTGATATTAAATGACTGTATCACCTTATTAAGAACTTATCAAGATACAGGTATTCTGTAACTTAGGAGCATCCAACTGTTTTTAATTTTTTTTTTTTTTGAGACAAGAGTCTAACTCTGTTGCCCGGGCTAAAGTGCAGTGGCGTCAGCCTAGCTCACAGCAACCTCAAATTCCTGGGCTCAAGCGATCCTCCTGCCTCAGCCTCCCGAGTAGCTGGGACTACAGGCATGTGCCACCATGCCCACCGAATTTTTTCTATATATTTTTAGTTGTCCAGCTAATTTCTTTCTATTTTTAGTAGAGATGGTGTCTTGCTCTTGCTCAGGCTGGTTTCAAACTCCTGACCTTGAGCGATCCTCCCACCTTGGCCTTCCAGAGTGCTAGGATTACAGGCATGAGCCACCGTACCTGGCCTGTTTTTAATTTTTTTTATGTTTATATTATTTCTCTGAGACTCCAACCTAATATTCCACACCCTACAAATGGATGTCAGGGTGGAGAGTATGATCCTGAGAACTGAAGAATAAGCACTCCTTGTGCCATTTCAGGTGCAAGAGCTTAAGGGACTTTTGTAATTGGAAATTTATTATTAAAGTTACTTGTAATATTAACTTTTTCTTTGGTAACAACTTTATTGAGGTCTATTTTACACACCATATGATTTACATAATATCAGCTTTTAAATCTTACAAAAGACAATCAGAAATAAACATTTTCCAGCTATACTCTGACAACTGTAATCTATCAAATCACTTTTCAATAAATTCTATTAAAGATGTTTGTATTGACTAAATATATAGTTTTGACCCAACTGTAATCATGCTACATAATTTTTATTTATTTTTTATTTTTATTTTATTTTATTTTTTTGAGACAAGAGTCTCGCTTTGTTGCCTGGGCTAGAGTGAGTGCCGTGGCGTCATCCTAGCTCACAACAACCTCAAACTCCTGGGCTCAAGCAATCCTCCTGCCTCAGCCTCCTGAATAGCTGGGACTACAGGTGCAAGCCACCACGCCCGACTAATTTTTTGTTTCATTTTTAGTTGACTGGCTAATTTTTTCTATTTTTAGTAGAGACAGGGTCTCGCTCTTGCTCAGACTGGTCTTGAACTCCTGAGCTCAAGCGATC
The DNA here is from genome assembly GCA_963574885.1 of Lepilemur ruficaudatus. Taxonomy (NCBI): domain Eukaryota; kingdom Metazoa; phylum Chordata; class Mammalia; order Primates; family Lepilemuridae; genus Lepilemur; species Lepilemur ruficaudatus. Next base: position 4,912 of record CAUYRT010092694.1, on the reverse strand, counting down.
CTCCCACCTCGGCGTGAGCCACCACGCCCGACCATACTACATAATTTTGTTTTACTGACCTCACTTAGTAGTTCTTGTGGGGGACAAAACACCTTTTCCAAGTTTTTCTAAAATAGTAATACTTATTGTTTTTAGTAACATTGATGGAACATGGGTATCATTTTAAAATATTGTAATTAGGAAAGTCACTTACCTGTTATATACTGAGTTTACTTTTCTTTTTTACCGTTTAAAAATGCTTTTATATTTACATATTTTAGTTTTTAAAATTTATTTTCTGAGATAAATTCCCATAAGTTGAGAATATTACATGAGAGAGGATGAAGCTAGAATATTGACAAGTACAATAGGAGTGCGGCCGTTTCAGACTCTTTTAATGTTTTATCAACCACCCATTACTATGAAGGGATTATACAAATTTAAATACCATCTGCAAAGATTGAGTTTCCTTGGTTTTCCTATACCTAGTGTTGTCAGATAATTTTGCTAATTTAGTAGTAAGCACTGTTTATGTGGAGAAAATCAGTTTGATTCTGAACAATTAGCATATTAATTAGCTGTTTTACTTTTGAGGATTTTTTTTTTCTTATTTTGACAGAAAAATTGCAAGAGTGATACAATTTTTTTTTCTGAGTCATTTCAGTGCAAGTTGCAGACATGCTACCTCTTCAGCCCTAAATACCTTAATGCTATTTCTTATAAACAAGGACATCCTCCTACATAACCACACTACTACTAAAAAAACAGGAAATTAACATTGATGCATCTAAGTCTCATACCCTGTCTTAGTGCCTTCAGGCTACTATAACAAAATACCATAAACTGAGTAGCTTATAAACAACAAAAATGTATTTCTCACAGTTCTGCTTGCTGTGAAGTCCAAAATCAGGGCACTGGCATGTTCAGTGTCGGGTGAGGGCCAGCTTTCTGGATCACAGATGGCACCTTCTAGCTGTGTCCTCATGGTGGAAGAGGAAAAGGACACAAATATTCAAGGCCATAGCAGACCCCGTTCAAGTTTTACCAGTTGTCCCAATGATTTTTTTTTTTGAAACAGAATCTTGCTCTGTCACCCTAGCAAGAATGCAGTGGCATCATTATAGCTCACTGCAATTTCCATCTCCTGGGCTCAAGCAATCCTCCTATCTCAGCCTCCCAAGTAGCTGGGACTACAGGCATGCACCACTGTGCCCAGCTAATTTTTTTTGTAGAGACAGGATCTCACTATGTTGCCTAGGCTAGTCTCAAACTCCTGGGCTCAAGTAATCCTTCCACCTCCCAAAGTGCTGGGATTACAAGTGTGAGCCACTGCACTCAGCCTTAGGGTCAGTTTCCTAAATAGACATTAATCTTTCTAGCTCATGCCAGCAATTCCTGAGCCTGCCTTTTGTTCTGCAGCATAAATCAGGTTGCTTGGTTGAATTTTGATTCGGCTTTCTTGAGTCTGTTAAATCTGGTACTACTTATACATTTCGTCTACTTACACTTAATTCCCAGAATTCCACAATGGGAATAATTAAACTTCATCAAGGAAGTTTTTCTCTTGTCCTAGCAACACTCTCATATAATGCTCATCTCTAAGCCATGTGTATTCTATTTCCCAACCTATAACATCTACCTTACTATATCCAAATCCATGAAACTTTCTAATATTTATTATTCTTGTTTCTACCATTTATTGACTTTTTTTTTTTTTTGAGACCGAGTCACATTCTGTCACCCAAGTTAGAGTGCCCTAGCATCAGCCTAGCTCACAGCAACCTCAAACTCCTAGGCTCAAGCAGTCCTCCTGCCTCAGCCTCCTGAGTAACTGGGACTACAGGTGTGCGCCACTACACCCGACTAATATTTTTCTCTTTGTGGTAGAGACAGGGTCTTGCTGTTGCTCAGGCAGGTCCTTGAACTCCTGACCTCAAGCCATCCTCCTGCCTCAGCCTTCCAGAGTGCTAGGATTATAGGCGTGAGCCACTGTACCTGGCCCATTTATTGACTCTTAATCATAAAACAATCTGGTACTGTTAAGTTTTTAGAAAAAAAATATATTTCACCCTTCTATCCTCAATTAAAGCGGGTAGAGGGAAGGCACTGTATCATGGACTTCATTGGTCTTTTCAACACCAAGCAATAGTACTCAAATCAAGTCTCACTTAAATGAATGATTACATTGCATTGTAGCTCTGGTGATACTTACTAGATGTGGATCATTAAATGACAGACTTATGGAAGAAGCCACACGTTGTTGTTTTTTTCATGGTAGCTTATTATATATTAAATTTTTAAATGTGTTATATTTCACATAACTGATGATAGAGTTGTTTCAAAAATGACTCCATTGTTCTATATACTTTTGAACTCTTCCTTTGAAATTGCTTTTAGAAGTAGTTTAATAGCTAAGAGAATCAATCTTAGTAATTTTTTATCACACCTTTATTAACCTTGTGTTAAACAGTTTAGTCAACTGCCTTTACCAGACCTGATTCTGGGCAACTTTGGGCTATTTCCAGGAATTATGTCCACTTACAAAGTAAAAATTTGCTACTATCAGACATATTCAGAAGCATGCCCTGACTTTGGATGTAGTTCTAAGAGAGAAGTTCCAGAAATATTTAAAGTTAAGTAGCATAATTGAAATTAATGTTTTTGTAGAAAACAACTTTGACGAAGACCCAATAATTTTTTAAATGTTTTAAAAGTTAACTTTAATGTGTTTGCTTTTAAAAATTGATTTAATTAATTATCCCTTGCAGTTAAGCTGTGAGTCTTGCTTTTATAGATGTGACTAGTCCAGATGAAATCACTATGACCATTTTTTTCTCTAAGCAGAGAATCTAAGGAGAGAAAAAGAATGAGGTTACTGTATACATTTCTATGCTATATTCTTTTTGTATGTTTACAGTGAGCATATTTTTTTTATAATTCAAACACATAATAAAATTTTTTTTTGAGACAGAGTCTCACTCTGTTGCCCCAGCTAGAGTGCTGTGGCGTCAGCCTAGTTTACAGCAACCTCAAACTCCTGGGCTCAAGCAATCCTCCTGCCTCAGCCTCCCGAGTAGCTGGGACTACGGGCATGTGCACCATGCCCAGCTAATTTTTTCTATATATTTTTAGTTGTCCAGCTAATTTCTTTCTATATTTAGTAGAGACAGGGGTCTCGCTCTTGCTCAGACTGGTCTCGAACTCCTGAGCTCAAACAATCCTCCTGCCTTGGCCTCCCAGAGTGCTAGGATTACAGGCTTAAGCCACCGCGCCTGGCCATACATAATAAAAATTTGACTTAAAAAGTTTAGTGACTTATGGAGAAAGTTGGTACTTTGAGACAGGAGTCTGCCAAACTCCACACTTGCCAGCAAATTAATAAATTCCTGTTTCCTTCTCCTCAAACCACTTGTCCTTGTTCTTATGCAGCCTCAGGGACAAGTACCAAACTTTTGGTAACAGAATTGGCATCCCTGGGTGGGCCCACCAGCACCCCGGTGGAATGGCACCCTGCAACTGCTGGAAGAGGCAAGGAGCAGCCCCGGGTCAAAGCTGTAGGTCTTCATGGGTAGGAGGAACTTATTTTTGAGGTGAGAGAGCAAGGGATGGCCCCAACCTGTTTTAGCTCCGGGGAACTCCCATCTCTGTCTCCTCGAAATAGATGCAGCTCCCTGCAACCTGAATTGAGTTGAGGAGAAGGAAATGGATTTGGAAAGTGTCCGAACACTAGGCCATTTGTTGGGTAAGTTCCCCGGCATGTACTCCAAGACCCTGATTCCACTCATTCAGAGAGGGTTTTGAACCCTCCAGCCCTGTGGCAGGGCATTTATTTGGGGCCTTATCAGGGCATTTGTTTTGAGGCACCTTTTTGGGGGTAGAAGGCATGAGGTTGAGTAGAACTAGGGAAACCGGTTTAAATTTGGAGCTTATTTGTGGTTCCCAGGGAACAGGGGGTCTAGGCCATCATTTGGGGAGGATTTCCCAGGGAATGGGGGATTAGGCCACCCATTTCAGAGGGTTTTGAACCTTCTAGCCATTTGGGGTGGCGTTTATTCCCTTTGGATTCCCATTTGTGAACCTTCTAGCCCTGTAGTAGGGCATTTGAGACACTGTTTGGAGGTGCCGTTTGGGGTGACATTTGTCCCCTTTGGATTCCCATTCACTTGATAGGTCCTGGTATTTTTGTGTCCCCTGTGTTGTCTGTTATTGAGAGTTTTGTTGCTGCATAAGGAAGCTCCATCTCAAAGACCCTTGGGAGGAACGTTGGCTGAATGGTTAACTTCTAGCTATGAACCTATATGTAAAGAGAATGGTGTTATTGTAATCCAGTGTACATGCTGGAGTTTGAGAAGTGGCTGTTAAGTGAAAAATTCCTATTTGATCGATAGGCCATGCATGTTAGATTATTTGTGTTGGGAATTCCCTATATTGTTTATGAGTTTTCGTCTGATGAGTGTTTATACCTATGTCCAAAGATTATTGTGATACCATTTGTCTGGAGTGCAAGGAAAAGTGATGGTTGATGGTCCGTGATTTATTCTGAGCTGTCGGTTCTTTTAAAATTCAGAGCTTTAATGGTCAACCTGCCACTATAGAGTAAAAATGTTACATCTCAAGCTCTCTGCCTGAGATAAATTCATTGTCTGTGGTAGACAAAATGATCTGTGTTTGTATGATTTTTGATAAATGAGGTCTTCCTGCAAGAACCCCCACAGCTGGCCAGGGTGAGGTGCTGGGTAGGGCCATAACCCAGGTGTGGGGAGCTATCCTGAAAACGGGAGCCTTTGGGGAAGTGCTTGCTGCCCAGAACACTGGGGTCCTTGGTGACATAGCAACTGCCCCTAGGCATAGCTCTCCCATCTTAAGTGCACCAATTGTTCCATAGTATAGGCTTGAATAAGTAGAATAGTTAATAAGCAATGGAATGACCTTT
>CAUYRT010092692.1:0-10849 GCA_963574885.1 Lepilemur ruficaudatus | reverse complement strand
GCCTCCCAGAGTGCTAGGATTACAGGCGTGAGCCACCGCGCGCGGCCGTGTGGTCCTTCTTAAACCCTTCTTCTTGACAGAGACCATGGCTAATGTGGTCCCATACCCTAGGGAGACTCAGGAGAAGACCATGCAGAGAGTAGGGGCCAAGGAAATAAACCTTGTGCAGGCTTGCCTATAGGGATGACATGGAGGCGAGGAGGGGCCTTCCTACTGCCCAGCAGATTACCAGCCTCCTTTGGGCAGTAGGGTATGGGGGAGGAGCGGGCGGCAGTGGCCAGCCTCCTCTGTGTGACACAACAGTGTGTCAGCCACGATGTCTGCACCCTCCGGTCCAAGCACAGCCTCTGAGAAGGGGCCCAGCACTGCTGCCAAAGCTGGGCCTCGGGCAACAGGTACTCAGTGGATCAGTCATTCAGTGGCCCTTCATGAGCGTGTCCACGATGCAGATGAGGTGACAGAGAGGCAGCAATGCAGAAGTGAATGGTGTGGAAGAGGCTGGCACAGGCAATTCTGAACTAAGACAGTAGTGCCAAGGGCATGGGCTTTCGGGCTGAGTTCACCTATTTGTTTATTAACTTGGCAAACATTCATGTGTCGACCACACCAAGCCCTGGGCTAGCTGATTCAGTCCTGGCTCCATCCGTGATCCATTTAGTGACCCCGAAGTGACTTGGCTTCTCCGTGCCTCAGTTTCCTCATCTGTAAGATAGGTGTGATGCTAGCTCCTGTGTCACAGGGCTGTTCTAAAGATTAGATGAAGGCATGCGTGTAATAGGGTCCCTGATACCCTGACTGGCATGTGTGTGCCCTTGAAAGAGATAATGAGGCATAGACTTGAAGTTATACTTTAAGGACAGCATTGCCTGGATTGTACCCAGGGAAAGCATGCAGGGATGTGGGAGGTGAAGGACACTGAAGTCCTTGGAAGAATGATGTGTGTGGGGCTGGGGAGGAAATGTAGCCTAGAGTCTGGCCGCTGCCTTTGAACCTCTGAAGTGTTGTCAAAGGGCATGGGAAGCAGCTCTCTGTTTTTCCCAAAGGCAGAACTGTGACCAGTGGGGGAAGCTAAAGGGAGCCAGATTTCTATTCTTCATGAGGAAGAAGTGGCCAAAAAAGACCTCAGAGGGTAGTGAGTTCCCCATCAATGGAGGAGTTCAAGCAGAGGTCAGATGGCATTTTGGCAAGAATACAAGAGAAGATGCAAGCCTAGGACTGGCAAATATTTTGGATTCCATTAAGAAACCCAATTATTCTGATTATTGTGTTTTGAGGCAAAACTTCAAAATTTGGAAAAGTACAAAGAAATTTAAAAATCGCTTTTAATCCCACCATCAAGAGATAGCCACTGTGTGCATTTCAGTGTCACTCTTTCTATTTTTTCCTGCATATCTAATATACATGAGTGTGACTATTGTATTTTATATGGTTATATTTCAGTTACTCAATACTCTGGTGGGGGCATTTCCCCATGTTGAATAGTCCAAGGAAATGCGGTTTTTAGGTGGCCACCTAATGTCCTGTGGTGGTCCTGTTGTTCATTTGACCAGTTTGGATGAGTGGGTGTTTTGCGGTCTGCATGCCTGCCCTTCTTATGGATGCACCCCTTTGTGTTTTCCTCCTTGCCTGGGCTGGTATAATTTGGGGCTCAGAGGGGATCAGGGAAGGTCCCTTTAGAGAAATGGCACCTTGGCTGGGTTTTGAAGGTAGGTGGGATTAGGCCATCGTGGGGCAAGCAGGGGTAAGCAGGAGGACATCCTAGGCATAAGGAATGGGGGAGCCTTGACCCTGGTCAGTAGGAGGGGGGCCAATCTGACCACCTAGCTCAGTTTGCCAAGGGTGGGACAGTCAGGGAGCATGATAGGAAGGTGTCTCTGGGGTCGTGCAGAGGCAGCTCTGAGCCCTCTGCCCCAGCTGTCATGAGAATATTGCTGTGTAGGTGGCCTCTGAGCTAGGAGTTTCTGCTGCACCCAGAAAATAACACCCCACAAATCATCCCAGCTAAGGCCAGAACAGGCTTCCATGCACACAGCACTCTGGAAGGCTCGTGAGATTGAACATCCCTTTCTGTGTTATAAAGGGATAGTACCTGGCAACCTAAAACACATCAGAAAAACTCCTGATAATCTCTGCCCTGGTGCTACAGCCTTGGTGACATATTTTCTGCACATGTACATGTTTTTAGTTCTGTTCTTTTCCTTTGTAGATGAAGTCACAGGCTGCTAATGTGGGTCCCCCGAGAACCTGACATACTCTCCAGCCACCTCCCATTTTTGCCTCAATTCAGTGTTAAGTTTGGCATCTTTGCTTCATGTTTCAAAGCTCAAATTACTGGCCTGGAAGCAAGCTGCCATGTAAGTCCAAATGGTGAAACTCTGGGTACAAGGGCTGCCCCCTGATGTCTCAGGGTTCCTAGATCAGCTAGTGACCAAGAGTCTGAAATCTGCCTGGAAAGGGTCTCAGTATGAAATTCATGAACATTCACGTTCAAAACATAAACTTAGAATAGGCACCCTCCCCATGAAGGGACAAGTCTGACAATGACCTTAGTTCCAGCTCTGACACCTCAGGGTGTGCTTGGGTTTCCGTCCTTGAGGCCTGCACTCTGTCCCCTGCATGCCCCACCCTCAGCACTGTGAGCTGTCCCCATGACCAGGGCAGAGGAGCAGACAGGGAGCCTCACCGCAGCAGGACCGGCAGGTGTGGGGAGAGGGAGCTCCTACCACCCAACCCTGGGCAGAGAGAAGGAGCAAGAGAAGATCTCTCCATCTTCAGCATCGACAAATCCATCCATTACCTGAAGACAAGCTATCCTACTTCTCTCATCAAGCGAATTTTAATCCCTAAAAATAGTTTATCTTGTGTCACTTTATTTTCAAACCTGAAGCTTCCAGAACATCTAGGCCAAACATTTTACAATCCATAAGAACATCCAATCCACGTCCACACTTCCCCCAGGCAAATGATATGCAATCTGACCTCCTTCCAGCTTTCCTTCTCCCCCAGGGGTAGAGTTCTTTTGCACTGAGCGTAATGAACTTTGTGGCCCTCCTTGCCTTTTCCACTCTCCCGTAGGACCCTGTCCTCTCTGCCTTTTCCTTAAGGGAATAGTCTGGACATCAGAAAAGTTGTTATCTGTGCTGGGTTCAATAATGTCCCTCCAAAATTCATATACACCCAGAATGTGTGAATGTGATCTGATTTGAAATAGGGTCTTTGCAGATTCAGGCAGGTTATGATGAGGTCATTCTGGATGACAGTGGGCTCTAATCCAGTGACCAGTGTCCTTGTAAGAAGAGGGAGATCTGGACGCAGACACACAGGGAGAACACGGTGTGATCACAGCAGCAACAGAGATTGGGGTGATGCATCTCCAAGCCAAGAAACACCAAGGCTCTCTGGCAACACGAGGAGCTGGGAAAGGCTGTTGGAACAGATTTTCCCTCGGAGCCCCTAGGAGAACCAACCTGCCGGCACCTTGATCTTGGACTGCTACCTTCCAGAACTGGGAGAGAAGAAATTTCTGCTGTTTTCAGCCACCAAGATTGCGGAAATTTATTGCAGCAGCCTTTAGGAAACTTGCCTAACTCAAGGGCAATGGGCTTCCCCACCCCCACCCTCTCACCACCCATCCCTACCTTGACACCAGTAAGAAATGACAGCAAGAACCCAAGGCCTCCCCTTTGGGACCCCAGCTTAGCGGCAGAGTAGGAGCATTGTGAACAAACAGGTGCTTGGACAGGCCCATTTCTTTATTATTTTTTTGAAACAGGGTCTCATTCTGTCTCCCAGGCTAGAGTGCAGTGACATGATCATAGCTCACTGCAACCTCGAACTTCTGGGCTCAAGCAATCCTCCTGCCTCAGCCTCTGGAGTCGCTGGGACTATAGGTACACCACCACGCCAGGCTTATTTGTTCTATTTTTAATAGAGATGGGTCTCACTCTTGGTCAGACTGATCTCAAACTCGTGACTTCAAGCGATCCTCCCACCTCGGCCTCCCAGAGTGCTAGGATTACAGGCATGAGCCACCGCACCCAGCCAAGCCCATATACATTTAGATACCAGCTGCGGCATCTGAGGAGGAATGAGCACTGGACTGGGAGTCCAGAGCAGGTCCTACTTCTGCCAGTTTCCCTACCTGTTCTCTTCCCAGACCTTGATTTCTCTATCTGTGCAATGACTGCCTTGGCTGCTTTTAGGTTCCGAGAGAGGTATTTTTTCCTTGTTGTTGTCAATTTCTTTGTACACAAGTAATACTTGTAATAAGTAATAAGCTATAAAAAATGGTGAGGCTTCAGGTAAAAGAAGTCCCCCTTCATTGACCACAGCAATTTGAGTCCATTCCTAGAGATGACAGCTGCCATCAGTTTGTGCTTTTCTATACTTTTTTTGTACCTGTGTATTCGTGTACCAGTAGAAATCATTTATTTTGCATATTAGTATTCTACCAAATGCCTTTCCATCTTATAAGGTTCTACTTCATTCTTTTAAACATACAAATGACATTACGTAGTATGATGTCCCTGAGTGTATGAATCCAATCTCCTGCTGGTGAACGTGAGGATAGTTACCAGGGTTTCCCTATGGCAAGTGGTCCTGCCCTAAGCATCCTGCAGGTGCCTCCTTGTCCTCACCAATGGGGACTTCTCTCTGATCGAAGTGCAGGGTTGGGAGTGTGCCGCATGTAATTTGGGAGGTGGCCGAGCTCTGTCATCCTCTGCTTCCGGGCAATCCTGCCCTTCCTTTCACTATCACCCTTGCACGGGCTGCTGAAGAACAGGGGCTGGTGTGAGGGCTCCAAGCCCCCGACTCAGGCCTTCCTGAGCAAGGGCCCCTCCTTTCTGTCCTCAGAGAAGCCCTCTTCGTGACAGGACCTAGCAGCTGAGCGTGTCAAACTGCCAGCCCCTACCCTGCCCAGAGCAAACGAGCACGGCAGGATGGGTAGAGGATGAGCTAGCAAGATGACCTCACTCTGCCCGCTCTTCCCCATCCACAGCATTTCAACACCATGAGGGCTCTTAAGCACCCCATTGCCCAACTCCATGCCGCGTACAGGAGGAAACACAAACAGAAAACCAGAGAAGGGAGGCTACTCTCCCGAGGTCACACAGCAAGCAAGTGGCAAGCCAGGGCCTTGACTCTGGACTCCCAGTTTGCCATTGGGTTGGGGAGACAGGCAGGTATCTGGCAGGGTGTGTGGGCCCTCAGCCTATCTCTTCCCCCACCCCCACCCTAGCACTGACACCGTTTTCTGTCCAGCTCCTACGGAATCATTTTGCACACCGGGCTGACCCAAATGCTAGAAATGGTGTCTAGTGCTCCTGCCAACTCCAGGCCCTCTGAGGCAACCAGAACTAGCAGACACCCTGGGAGGCTGATGAGGCTCAAGAAAAGGGGAGCTCTAGGGAGGAAGAGAATGAATGAGGTGTAGTGCAAAGGCTGTGAAGGGAGGCCCTGCGCTCGAGGCCTTTCTGACTCTTATCTGCTGCTTCCTGGCTCGGCAGGTGCAGGGGTGTCTGGGAGGAAGTGGTCCTTTCCTCCCCTGAGAGCTCCCCAGATAGGAGCAGCGGAGACCACATCCTGGGGGCATCGCTGGGGTTCAGAGTAGGCCGTGTCCCCAGAGCGGCTGAGAGGTGCAGGCAGGCGCTCCGGGCTTTAGGTTGGTTGTACAGTCACACTGGACCATCCCCCAGGCAGACTGTGGGTGTTGTTGACCACACACTATATAATATGAAGGGGTTGAAATAAGTCTGTAGTGTCTCTGGCAATGTGCAAATAAAATCAAATTCAAGCATTACTTTGGCAAGTATTTCTGCCCATCTTAGAGATGGGGAGGCTGAGGGTTGTGTTTATGATCTTCCATCTGAGCCTCTGTAATATGGGTGTGAACACAGAAGTTTCTCAACAGCCCTGAACATCGGTGCCCCGCCCATCCTCCCCCAAGGCCTGGAGCCGCCCCGGGGCTCCACGCCTACCTCCTTCCTGCCTCTAGCCTGGGCCAATGGGCTCTGCCTGTGCTGCTCAGATCCGAAACTAGTGGTGCCGGGGCCCCAGGCAGCTGAGCCCAGACACTGGGAGGCGGCTGATACTGAGGGGAGTGTGGCGGAGTCCCCTGAGGCTCAGACTCACCCCTCCCCTAAAGGCTCAGCTGCTTGGGTAAATCTGGCGTATGCACTGGGGAAGGGGGGGAACGCCGGGCTCAGCAGTGCTCCCCCGTGTCCTGGCCTGGCCTCTGACAAGCTATCTGCCCATCTCACTCTGGGCCTCAGCCTTTCCATCTGGGAAAAGGAGGTGGGGATTAAAAGCAACTGCCTCCAGGGGCCTTCCAGCCCTGTCTTCTGGGTCCCAGTAAGCCCTTCTCAGACAAGACAGGTGTGATAGAACCGTGCAGTCCGTGGAAGCCAACGATCGGGTTCGTGGGGTGACGGAGGAGCTGGGTGAACTCTTAAGGGCCTTTTGATTATGCAATTCTCTTAAGCTAAACAGGAATAGCGAGGACACGAAGTGCCTAATCAGAAATACACCAAGCCTCGAAGGCCCACAGACAGGATGGAGTGATGGCTCTAAAAGAGGGGTTAGGCTCAGCATCTGCAGGAAAGGCCGGGCCTTTCTCAGGGCTACTCTTAATTTCCCTCCTGCTGGGATTCCCAAGGTAGGGAATAGCTGGGCAGCTTCTGTCCAAGTGGTTTCTGACTAATTCACTCTTGCCTGGTGAGGCTTAGGGTTTGAGGCAAGTTGAGGAGTCTAGCCCAAAGGCTTGAGTATGTGACTACAGTCATTTGCCCCAAAATACTGCAACCCCAGTAGTGCCCAACAGAGCTCTCTGAGGCCGTGTTAATGCTGGTGCCATTTATGTGACCTACAGTAGCTAAAGACTTTATGCTTACCAGAGGACTTTATTTGCTGAACATCGAGGATACTTTATAGAATTATAGAATGTTAGAGTTCAGGCTCCTCAAAGATCCCTCAGTCCAACCTGCAAAATGAAGTTTGCCTCTCCGACCTCTTCTTGCATAGTGACAGTGATGGAGAGCTCACTACCACCACCATGCCCCACCCTCCAGTAAGGCAGCCTACTTCTGTTTGAGACAGTTCTGAAATTCTTCATACTGAACTGAAACTTCTTGATCCTTATAATGCTTGGCCACAGTCCCGCCCTCCAAGGCTAGAGATGACAAACCAGCGGCTTCTACCCAGGACAGTCCTGCCGACAATGTGAAGACAGTAGTCGGTTTTTTCTTGCCTGTTCTCGAGGCTGACCAATCGTTCTGTTGACAGCCCCTCCTATAATTTGGTTTTGAGTCTCCTTGTACATCCTGTCAGTTTCCTTCCAGTTTGTCAGTTTACCCTCCAAAATGTGTGCGTATTTCAGAGCGTCTCGCCAGCCCCAATCTGAGCTTGTCTGGCTTCTCCATGGCTCGAGACGCTGTCTTCTCACTCTACCCTGGTTCCGTGTCTGCTTTTGGCAGCTTTGTCCTGCTATAGCAGGTGTGCTTCAGCTTGAACCTACAGCAGGGCTCTGGTCTGCTTGACAACAAGGAGCTGGGCCGTAGCACTGTGCGTGCTCTGCGGGTATAGGCACTCCGTTTCCAGCCTTAGGAGCAGGGCTTCCCTGGAACTCAGAAGGACTGAGGAGAACATCTGTCCCAACCCTGACCCCTCACAGATGGGGAAACTGAGATCCGGAGGAGGGAAGTGACTTACCTAAAGACACAGAGTAAAGCTCGAATCCGGGTCGCTTGGCTTCTGCCCTAGGCCTGGGTTCTCCCTGCATCCCATGCTGCCAGCTGCCTCTGCAGCTTTCTTGCGCCCAAGTTTCCGTTGACTCAGGAAGCTGTCATCCCTCTTGCAGAGTGTGGTCCGGATGCCCCACCCCAGCCCTAGGCCCCCACCCCTGCTTTCAGAAGGGGAAATTCTTGTGTCCCCCCTCCTAGCTCCTGTCCCTCCACCCCGACTGCAGGATGTACTGTGTGCCCTGACCTCTGAGGAGGAAGTGGCCAGGGCCCCAACCTGGGGATTTTCCATTCAGCTCTTGCCATCCTATCCAGCTCAGGCCCATGTGTCCTCAGGCTCTTGTGGGCATCAGGGTCACCGGGATAGATTGCTAACAATGGAGGTTCCCAGCACACACATGCTCTCCCCCTTGGATTGTGTATGTCTAGAATTGGGCCTGGAGGTTTGTGTTAAGCAGGCTCTCTGGGTGGTTCTAATACAGGACATCCACAGACCCATTCCTAAGAAACACTGCTCTGGGCATCGTACCCTACTGGCAAATCCAATGTGGATTTCAAAGTCCTCTCCTCGAGGAGCCCCTCGAGACAGACAGACAGCTAAGCAGGCGTAGGTACCCTCCTGGGGACCTGGAGCATGAGGAAGACTCATAACTCAGCCCCAGGGAAGGCCAGGAGAGATGCAGAGAAATGGCCTCCTAGAGGCCAGAGGAAGACTTGACCATGTGTCATGGTGGGATGGTCTTGAGCAGCTTGAGATGTCTTGAGCACACGGATGCTTGTGTGGGGATCAGGAGCACAGTCGGTAGCACTAGCTTGTTTTGGTTTGGTTTTGGCTTAGCAAATTTGCCAACATTTTTTTAAAAAGTGATAGTACTCCATGTTGGCACAATTGCGATGAAACTGGCCTTCTTGTGTGCCATTTGTGGGTGAGTAAATTAGTAGAACCTTTCTGAAGGACAGAGCCAATGATGTTAGATATGTAAAACATTTTATAAATTAGTATGTTCATTAAAGCATAATTTGCAAATTAAAAATTAGAAACAATCTAAACACTCAGCAGATTAAATGACTAAATTCATCCATAGGGATGTTCAACTCATCATTAAAATTAGTAAATTTACAGAATAGTTAATGCTGTGTACTAAGTGCTTGTAATATATTTGAAAAAATATTCCAGGCATGTTGGCTCAAGCCTGTAATCCTAGCACTCTGGGAGGCCAAGACAGTAGGATCACTTGAGGTGAGGAATTCAAGACCACTCGGAGCAAGAGCAAGATCCCACCTCTACCAAAAACAGAAAAAATCAGCCAGTGTGGTGGCTCATGTCCGTAGTACCAGCTACTCAGGAGGCTCAGGCAGGAGGATCGCTTGAGCCCAGGAGTTTGAGGTTGCTGTGAGCTGTAATGATGCCACTGCATTCTAACTGGGGCAACAGAGTGAGACTCTGTCTCAAAAAAAAAAAAAAAAAGTAAAGACAGAAAAAGAAAAAAGAAGGTATAAAGAAGCATAAATAATATTCCAGTATTGAAAATGTATATGTAGCTGAACAATCTATGCCATCATGTTCTGGGGTTATCTAGGTAGTGGGATTCTCTTTTTGTATTTTCCTGTATTTTCCATACTTTCTACAATGAATGCTTACTACCACCGTGACTGGAAAAAGATGTCTACAGATATCTAAATATTAAGAAAGTGGAGAAGGAGCAGTCTGGGGACACTGATGAGCCTTGATTGTCATTCTGAAGGAGTTAGCCCAGGGATCATTTTGGCAGGTATCACATTCTGCCTGTGGTCTGCAAGCTGTTTGTGGAGAGGAGTTCTCCACCGTTCTGTGGTGGTGGTGGTTTGCAAAAGGGCAGTGTTTCGTGAGCTTATGCTCTTATTTCAGATGACAAAACCTGAGACCCGTGGTAGCCTAAGGGATCTGCCAAAGCACTGTGGGATCTTTGTTCTTGCCATGTTTCTCAAACATAAAGCAATAATCTCCTGCAGCATTTGAGCTGTTAGTATGTGCAGGCCCTGCAGGTGCATTATTTCATCTAATCCTGAAAAAACCTCACGAGGAAACCAAGGTCTGGAGAAGTCGCACGGTGGCACAGTGTTGGATTTAGGATTTCGCCCCAGATCTGTGTGATTCTAGAACTCCAGAGTTCTTACCCACTCTGCTCTGCGGTCTCTAATGAATTCTGACACCAGTTCCAATGCTGATTTGAACATAAAGGCACAGTGTCAACCCCCCGAGTCTCAGTTTCCTCATCTGTGATAACCTTTGCCTCCTGGTGCTGTCTCGAGGAGCCGAGCTTAGATGCTCTGAGCTTAAACACCGTGGGATCACGAGGTCCAACTGTAATACCAGGCCTCCTCACCTGCACTTCCCAAAGGAGGAAGCAGAAGCCCAGAGAGCGGGGAAAGGACTTGGCCCAGTTGGTAGCGGAGCCGGGACCAGAATCCAGGCCCTCTAGCTCTCATAAAGACATTGCCAGATTCAGCGCAACCCGTGGTGGCAACAGGAAAGAGACAACCATTTGCCTTCGTCTCCCTCCTTTCTGCAGCCCCAGGCAGGGAGGCTGGCTCCTGTCACTTCCGCAGATTCCCGTGTTGACGGCTGCTCTGGCGGGTTCCTGGACCAGGCTTCCTCCTCTCCTGGGAAGGGAGAGCTGAGTGCTCACAGGGGTGGGTGGGGAGCTCAGTTGTCAGGCCCGCCCAGCCGCAAGCAGATGCAGGCGCAGGACCTGGGGGAGGCACCGTGCTCACTCGTGCCTCACTCAGTTTGCCAGGGGCTTGCACGTGCCAGGCCCTGTCGGGGAGGAGCAGACTGTTCCAGAAGCCTTCCCTTGATCTCTCTTCCCTCCGCAGTCACAGTTTGCTTTTTAGCAGTATTTCAGTAGTTTCTTCCGTTCAGGAAACTTTTAATAATTTCTGTTCTAATAATTGCCTTTAAAAATCTGTTGCCATAATAAAAAGTAAAGGTTTTCTTTTTTCTTTTTTTCTTTTTTTTGGGGCGGGGATAGGGTCTCACTGTGTTGCCCGTGCTAGAGTGCTGTGGCGTCAGCCTAGCTCACAGCAACCTCACACTACTGGGCTCAGGCGATCCTTCTGCCTCAGCCCCCCGA
>CAUYRT010092690.1:0-41160 GCA_963574885.1 Lepilemur ruficaudatus | reverse complement strand
ACAAAAGCAATCCATGTAACCAAAACATTTGTACCCCCATAATATTCTGAAATTTAAAAAAATCTAATCCATCCATATGCAAGACATTATTTATTAAGCCTACAGATAATGTTTAGTGGGTATGTGACTCAGGAAGTAGCTCAGGGACCCATATGGTCTGCATATTAGGGACCACAGACCTAGACCACTTTACTAGTAGTAAGACTAAAAGGAAATGTTTTATCAAAGTGAGGAAGAGGCAAAATTAAACTCTTTAGTGGTAAGGAGAATTTTAGATTTCTATATTGCAGCAAAATACAGTAATTAACCAGAACAAAATGCAAAATTGTGTGGGGTTTTTTGTAAGTTACCATTCCATAGAAAAAGTTATTTTAGCATACTAAAGGGAAAGACATAAATTAGACTAGGCTCTAGGCAATAAAAAAGCCACACAGAGAATATCTAGGTAGAATGACTTTGTAATATTTTCTCAGAGTAAGATTAAATTTAACATAATATCTGGAGGGACATGACCAAGGAGAGAAAAACCATTTGATTTTTCAGTTTGGAGGAAAGGTACTGATATCATAAAATAATGGCATTGGTTAGAGAAATAAGATCAAACGCATAACTGAAAAAAGTAAAAAACAAAAATCCCATAAAAAGTCAAAAGATATTTTTTCAAAAACTTATTGAAAGTTTAGCAGAAAAACGTACACCCAAAATAAAGATCAAAAAAGGTTCTTAAACAGAAACTACTTATGATTAACTGGAAAAGTAAAAGAGGCTATCCTAGGAAAAAAAGGCATCTTGTTATGAAATGGATAAACTGCTGATACACAAAGGTCACACAAGGTCCAACACAAAAACAGAGCTGTAGCTCGCTGGGCCTTCCTTATTCTCCATGCTTTGCAACATGGCCCCGCACATTCTCCGGAAATTACAAGACTAGAGAAATGAACCTCACGATAAGATTAGGATTCAACAACACCCAAGGCTCTTATATCACAATTTCTTCCTCTTTCCATACACACCTTCCAATATCATTGGCCATTTAACATGGATTATCTCTTAAGGGAGTGTATCTAATCTCCTGTAATAGCCTCCTGTTTATACAGACTCCAAATCACCAAAAACCCCAAACAACCAGAATTGTTCTCATTTTCTATTCAGCAACATTTCCTAAAGTCTGTTTCTCTGAATGTTGGTCAAAATGTTCCTCAAAAAAAAAAAAAAAAAAAAAAAAGAGGGAGAGTGGCTCTGTGATCAAATGATTAATGTCTTAAAGATGCTCAGAAGTCCTACATTTAAAATGTCTGCTTAGCTTTGTTTATCCCAACGTGTCTCACATTTCTTTGACCTCAGATCCCTTTTATCATGTCATGTTTATTAAAAAGTGACAGAAATAGCCTTCCAGGGCTCACAATTGGGAAAACCTCACTTGTCATAACCCTAAGACACTTTGAAATTGACTGTTCCAGTCCACAAATATAGACTGAGCTTTGACTATCTGCCAGGAACTGGTCTAGCTGCCGGCAATACTGCAGTGAACAAGATGGCATCGTCCCTAGGTCCCCATGGAGCTCACTCTGTAGCACACAACGGAATAAATGCACCTGATGGTTTCAAGTGGTGTCTGATAAGAGAGAGTGAGTCAAATGCGGATGAGATGTGCCTTTAGATAGGTCGTCAGGGAAGGCTTTTTTTAGAGATGATGTTTGAGACCAGGCCCTGATTATTTTCATTGTCATTTTAATACTAAATACATATTTTTCTAATTGTTTGAAAATTAGTAATTGAAAAGAAATAATGCAAAATTACTGTTTTAGCAATTTTCCGTTAATGAAAAAAGTCAGACACTCATTTCTCATCCACTCCACTTAGACAAGCATATACTGCATGTGGGTTAACAACTTGTATCTCTTGGGATCTCACACTCAGTTCTCAGAGCAGGTACATCCAGAACATCTCTGAGTCACAGCAGTAAGTGACAAAATGGGGCTTTTGACACAACCCAGAAGTCCACTCACTCTGTAGGCACCAAAACAATTCTCTCTTTTACTCTTCTCTGAAAGAGCTACCCACACACAACTGGACACTAGGAAAGTTCTATGTGGCAAATTGAAAAAGGGTAATCATCATAGTGGCTTGCAATTAAGAAGAGTGATAATGTTGGGAATTAAACTTTAGTGGTATTTAACATCAAAACATTTTTCACTAGCCTCAGTTCCTGCTGATTGCTTAGTAAGATGACTCCCAAAATTCTTGGGAAAGCAACATGGAGGTGATGTAAATGCTTTTGTATTGTTAAGATACTCTTTAATGAAATATTTCTTTCCTACGACAACAGACCTTCTCTACAATCCAGAAAAATGCTTTTAATAAATGCTTCTGGTAATAATCTTCATAATAACCATTGTACTACTGGTTAAAATGGTGTTGAATAATAAAACCTCCCAAAGCAAAGCTCTAAAAGATAAGGCACTAATTCAAAAGGAGGTGGTGGTTGTTGTTTTTAATTCTAACATGTTTCTGAGAAATCCACTTAAACATTTGCAATAACAGTGGAAAATCTTTAAGCAGACGAATGAAAATTTTCCTCTCATTGTGATTTGAGCAGTCAAATTGCACCCAGTATTGTAAAATCAAAGTGCTTTGTTGCTAGGCAATTCCATGAATCATCCTGAATCAGATTTTAAACAGATTGATAAAAACATTCCCCCTTAATTTGTTCTTTTTTTTTTTTACTGGAACACAGTTTCTGTTTGAGCAACAAAATATTAATATGTGAACAGATCATATGGGAATAGAATGTTGTGTAACAATAAATAAATCTTCCCCTAACACTAATATTTAATGATATGCATAATTATCATTTTGATGCATAGGAATCAGATATAAGTGATATAAAGCTCAAGCAATGATTGCATTTGGCATTACGCTAACACTGTAGATAAAAGTAGCTTTGGGATCAGAATGGAAGAAGGAGGAATTGGAAGGAGCTGCTCTGAACTGCCTCCAGAAACGCCTACCTTTACACCCAAGGCACCAGCTGGGGGATCTCCCTGATGTGAGAAATTGCATCGCTACTGGCCCATGTCTCCAAAGGAGTCTAAGTAGAAGGAAGCAACATGCAATTGATTTGTAAATTTGAATATATTTGTTAAAGGTTAATCATTTAATTGATAGTTACATCTGCTAATAAGAAATTCACTTCCTTCATGTTATTTAATAACAACGTAAATAGATATTCAATCACACTGAATTCAAAAGGAAGAAAGGTGACTTGAGCTTCAATAATATTGGTACATGAGTATTTATGGAGGCTTCATATTCTTCACTACCTATCTGAAAAGTTAAAGTATTTATTTGAGGATGTGGATGTGGGAGACTCATGCAAACAAGTAAAGAGATAGTATATTGAAGACAACAGCCTTCAATTTTAAACCAAGCATAAATTTCTTGTAAATTTATAGTATAATATAGTTCCTACTACTTAAATGTTAAATATGTCCCATAAGCAATTGATGGTTCAGAAATCCACTTTATTGAGATATTTGCTCGGTTTCATACAAATGAGAACAACAATTTTGCCCTTCTAAAAACACACAGTGAAGCTTTCAGACAGTTTCTCACACTGGATTTTAGGCAGATTTGGGTTTTAACTGCTAGTGTCAATGAGAAATAAAACTAAAACAGAACATTGCCAAGGTATTAGAGGATTTAATAAATAAGAATATCATTTAAGGGAAGAGGGCTAAAGGGAACCAAAAGGAACTTTTTTGTGCTTTTTGCGATGAGAAGCACTCTTATAATTAATTATGCATGTGTCTAAATTGAAATTACATATTCAGGCTTTGCATTTCAGTTGGTTTTGTATAATTAAAACTGCATCACATTTGATGTACTTATCATTACAGCAAAATGGTTATGTTAATGTTCATCTCTTCCATGCTGAAACAAAAACACGAAGAACGTTTCTTTAAATTATTTCTTACCAGATATTCAATCTCCAGATACAAAAATTCAATGACCATATGTCTTGAAAATACAATATCTTTGAGATCAATAGTCACAGCTTTATATGTGAGATCCAGAAATCCTGATGCTTGCAAAAGCACGAACCCAAACTGATTTTTAAGAGATACTCTATAGAGGAAAAAAAAATAGAATGAATTATAGTAAGTCTAATAACAGTCTTACAGGAGATACCTTTCTAACTTAAATGAATTAGCAGGAGAAAATCATATTCTCTCAGGCTGTAATCATTGAACTTTAAATTCCCAAATCTTTCCATTAAAAAAAAAAAACTGTGTGTTACAAGATCAGAGCTTTCTCTTCTAAATACAAACATGGTGATTAAATTGAATGCCCATTATTAACTCTTTACTGAGAAAATCTTTCCTAACTTTTTCCAAAAAGGGAATCACAAAAACAAAAGCACTATAGAACATAAAAGCTTCTGTTGAAAAAAGTAACACATGACTCTGGGTCTCTGGCTTGGGTGTTGGGGAAATTTCAGATAGGAGATCTCTTGGACAAACATTTAGCACTTAGATATTTTTGTGGGTTCAATTGTGTTCCCCAAAAATGATATGTTGAAGTTGTAACACCTGGAATCTCAGAATGTGACCTTAATTGGAAATAGAGTCATTGTCAGAGATATGAAAAACCAAACTGTTTGTACTATTCTCCCACTCAACACAACACAGAACCTTCTGTGACCAAAATGTATGGGAATTTTCCCACACACACCAAACAACTCTACAAGTAGACATCAGCAGGGCATCTTATAGCTCAATTCAATCCTGACACTATCTACCTGGAGATACCATCAGAATCCACAGGTTAGGGGCTCAGTCCCACAAGACTGTCCCCTACTTCAGATGCCAATCATAAGTCCCAGTTGTGACCTGGACTTCTGACCAAAGGGCTGTAAATTGGGGTTCCCAGGACTCCTTCCTTGGGTTTATTTGCTAGAACAACTCACAGAACTCAGGGAAACAGTTTACTGACATTTACCCATTTATTATAAAGGATATCACAAAGGATACAAATGAACAGCCAGAGGAAGGGATGCACAGGATGGGGGAGCGGACACAGAGTTTCCAGCACCTCCCAGCATTTCCACATGTTCCGCAACCTCGAATCTCTCCAAACCCCGTCCTTCGGGGTTGTTGCATAGGCATAATTGATTAAGTCATTGGCCATTGCTGATCGACTCAACATTCAGCCCCTCACCCCTGCCCAGAGGTCAGGTGCAACTGAAAGTTCCAGCTCTCTAACAGCATGGTTGACTCCCGAAGCAACCAGCCCCTAAGCCTGAGGCTACTCTGAGCCCCCAGCAAACACACTTATCACTTTGTAGATTCTAGGTGTTTTAGGTGCGGTGTGCCAGGAAACTGGGACAAGACCAAATATGTAGACAGTTCCAACTGGTGATGGTTTGACTTACAATTTTTGACTTTACCATAGTGTGAAATGATACACATGAAGTACTTCGAGTACCCATAAAACCATTCAGCTTTTCACTTTCAGTACAGTATTCAATAAATTACCTGAGACAAAAGAAAGAAAAGAAACTTTTTATCTGAAGAATGAGAGACCTCTTTAAATTATCAGGCCCAGAGAGGCATTATAATGAGACAACAGTCTCCTCCCACCCCACCCGCTGCCCTTGAGCTAAGCAATGATCTCTTGAAGCTGCTTGCTGTGTGGGCTCTAGACTGACTGGTGCCAGGTAGCTGTAAATTAACCTAACAATGCCACACACTGGACACCATAACTCGTACCCTGTAGTTCAACGACATACAGCCAATCACTAATCAATGTTATTTCTGTAAACCAATGAGAATTCCTGACCTAAAACTTTGTCATCAGCCCACTCCCTGTCCCCCTTTTTCCTTTAATAACCTGCTTGTAACAAAAGCCAAATGACACACTTCCCAAGGTACCTTGCAAGCTTTTCCCAGGCAGTTGTCCTCACTGAGGCTCAAGTAAACTCTTTAAAATTATACTTTGTCCCTCAGTTTCTTCTTTTAGGTTGACAAATATTCAACATTTTATTATAAAATAGGCTTCGGAGTCAATGATTTTGCCCAATCATAGGCTAATGTAAGTGTTCTGAGCGTGTTTAAGGTAGGCTATGATATTTGATAGGTCAGGTATATTAAATGCATTTTTGACTTATAATATTTTCAACTTATGATGAGTTTATTGGGATGAAACCCAATGGTAAGTCAAGGAGTATCTGTGTATTTCTTATTATAAATCACAGTATCATAGTCATTTAAAATGTAATTAGTTAAATTAAGATGAAGCCATACTGACATAAGGTAGACCCTTAATCCAATATATGGTATCCTTATAACAAGAGGCGATCTGGACACAGAGACACATGGGGAGAACACCATGTTGAGACAAAGGCAGAGATTGGAATGATGAACCCACAAGCCAAGGAATGCCAAGGACTGCCAGCATCAGGAGCTAGCCTGAGAGGCAAGCAAGGGGCCTTTCCTAGAGCTTTTGGAGGGAGTGCCAATACCTTAATTTCAGATGGCTACACTTTTCTCTTTCAAAACTGTAAGAGAATAAATTTCTATTGTTTTAATGCACCTAATTTGTTGTAATTTTATTGCAGAGGGTGCCCTAATGAAGGGAGGAAGGCCCCCTAAACTCACCAGCTGGGTTTTTGACTTCACAAAGGAAAGAATTCAAGTGCAAGCCAACTATCAACAGGAAGTTTTATTGAGACAGAGACAGACAACAGATCCTACTCCACTGGGTAGGGGTCTTCTCCAAGCAGGAGGGGGACCCGTTATGGGGCAATGGTAATATTTTTAAATATTCAAAAACCCCGTTGGGAAACAGCTGTACCTGACAAGTATTATCTTGTAGTCAGGCCATAAAGATTAATCATAAACTATGTCACAGAATGGTAAGCACAAACAGTTTGTAAGGCATCCAGTTTAGTAATTCATCCATCTTTGGGTGGTCCTAGGCCAGCAACTTCCTTGTTCAGAGTGGTTAGGACCTGGTATCGGTCAAAATGGCTGCACTCAGTCTCTCTCAGCCTTCCTTTTCTGCCTTATCCTTACATTACTTTGTTACAACAGCTCCCAGAAACCAATACAGATGTTTATGGAACTTGTAATGTTATCTTCCCAGAATTTCAACTTGGACTCACACACTATAAGCTGTTAACCAATGTCTTGATTTTTTTATAAAATTTAAATCAAAAGCTTGAATTCTGAGAACCTTCTTAGAATTCTTTTCTTTCCTTTGTTCTCAAAGAAACAAGCAAGAGGAAAATGTTCTCCTTGGAGAGTTTATTCTCCAGTGCTAAAATCACTTGTAGTACCTGCCTACAAGGTGTCTAGGTCTGAACCACAGAAGCAGGGATGTGGTATTTGAGGCAGCAGTGAGCTTGTGTGTACTGCCCTCTCTTCCATATAACAGCCAGAGGTACAGCTATTCAACAGATTCATGTACCTGTATGTCTGGCTCCCTTCTCACTCTTCTACAAGTCTGAGAGAAATTGTCTTGTGAACTGGCAATGAGAACAAAGAAAATAAAATCTTTAAGATGAGTACCCACTCAAAGACACTGATGCAGAAACATGCTGTCTAACAGCACGATCTGGAAACATAAATCCAAAAGAACCACACACGTTGTACTTGATTGCTATACCACTTGATTTCTATAGATCAACATGCTGATCACCTAACTGGCTATTAACACCTCTTACATTCTAACATCTTGCTAATAAATATTGAGCTGCAGGTGCAAAGAGGGGCTGGATGCACAAGCCTATATTCCAACACAGCCCTGAACAAGGATGCAGATAAACAGAGGCCTTGGACAGAAAGTGGTATGAATCACAGTTTAGATTCTCTAGCACTTTTTATTCTACAAAGCACTTTTACATTCATTTCTGGGTTTAGTTTTCATATGGCCCTGTTAATGTTACTACTTTAGAGATGTAGATGGTCAGAAAAGCTAAATGACTTGCCCATGGTCACATAGAAAGTACAATTCAAGCGATTTCTTTTTACTTCACATCTCCTGCTACAAACTCCCAGGAGAGAGAATCTCATTGTCCCACTTGACCAAGTGTCCACCCCTGGCCCATCGCCTGGTGGAGACCCTGTAGGAATAAGTGTGGGCAGGGCAGACTAAGTGGCACACTCACCACCAGCTCACCTGCGGCTATGATCTGAATGTCTGCCTCCCCAAAATTTGTATGTTGAAATATAATCCCGAACACAGTAGTATTAGGAGGTGAGGCCTTCAGGATATGGTTAAATTATGAAGGCAGAGCCCTCATGAGTGATATTAGTTCCCTTATAAAAGAGGCCTGAGAGAGGTAGTTTGCCCCTTTTGCCATGTGAAGACCCCAGTAAGAAGGTGCCATCTAGGAAGCAGAGAGCCCTCATTAGACACTGGATCTGCTGTCACCTTGATATTGGACTGCCCGGCCTCCAGATCCGTGACCAATAACTTTCCATTGTTTATAAATTACCTGATCTAAGGTATTTTGTCTAAGGTATTAAGACACCTGTCCTCCTTAAAACTGTTAACGTAGCACTGTTACTGCAACACTTCTGGTCACATCCTTTGCAGGAAACTTTTTTCATCATCAAGATCATCAATAAACAGTATTTTTCTCTGCTCAAATGAAGAAGCTTTATATCGAATTGTTTTCTCCTCAAAGTAATGTTCTAGGGACCACTTTTTTCTTAGCTTTTTCAGGCTTCTATAACACAATACCATAGACTCGGTGGTTTATAAGCAACAGAATTTATTGCTCATAGTCCTAGAGGCTGAAAAGTCCCACGATCAGCCACCTGCAGGCTGGAGAACCAGGAAAGCTGGTGGTGTAGTTTGAAAACCTGAGAGCCAGAGACCTGATGTGTGGATTCTGGTCTAAGTCTGAAGGCCTGAAAACCAGGAGTACCAAGGGCAGGAGACTGATGTCCCAGCTCAAGCAGTCAGGCATGAAATGAATTCAACCTTCCTCATCTTTTTGTTATGTTCAGATCCTCAGCAGTTTGGGATGGTGCCCACCCACATTTTGGAGGGTAATCTGTTTCACTCACTCTACCAATTCCAATGTTAATCTTTTCTGGGAACACCCTCAGAGACACACCCAGAAATAATGTGTAATCATATATCTGGGCATCCCATGACCCAGTCAAAATTAACATAAAATTAACCATCACAACTGCTCTCACAGAACTGTTTCTAGAAAAGAGGAGTTGGGGCTATGGCCACCCCCAGCCCTATTGTGATGCCAGATATCACAAACACCACCAGAAAAAAACAGAGATTCACGTGCTCGTATCTGACCATCCTATAAACCATCCTATACACCAGGAGTCTTCAAACTTCATTGCTCACACACCCTCTAAAATTATTTTGAAAAGTTATGTACACCCTGTTAGGGTGGTAACTCGTAGCATGGGCTGAGAAAGAATTCTTGACACAAAGTTTTAAAGAAAGAAAGTTCATTTTACTTCCCAAAGGGAGGGAAGGGTAAGGCACAAGAGAAAGAAAGAAGAAGTGCTGGCCCAGAGGATAAGTGGCTTGGGGTTTTTATGAGGAAAAAGACAAAGAAAAATAGTGATTACTGCCAGCTGATAGCAAGACCTGGCTGTGAAGCAGCTGTGTCTGTTTTTCCTTTTTTTTTCCTCTTCTCTGTGAAGCTGGCTTTATCAGGGTCCTTGGAATGTGGTCTGGCAGAAACTAGGGAAGCATTGTACTTCTTTTATCTGCTTTCAGGTGCTATGAAAACAAACTCTCAAATAAAACAGTGTAAGCCACAGGTGGTTAATCAAACAAGGGGCACTTGTGTGCTCTGATTTTTCTCTTCAAAGGGGCAATTATGTGTTGTGAGTTTTCTCCTTTTTTTTCCTCTGTTAGGTAGTTTTTGGTTTATTAGCAAGGCCATTCTTTCACTCCCTTGCACACTTTTAAATTGATACTTAAACATTTTCTTCATAAGCTTAAATAGTTGTAAATAATGTGATTTTTTAGCATATTATAAATGTTGAAATTTAAAAATGAAAGTTAAAGCCTGCTTTTAGATGTATGCAATGGAACCTAAATTGCATGATGGTTTTAAAGCCACCTGTTGGGAAACAATTACCTATTCTTGTTGCTTCTGTCCCCAGTGATGAGGGGACCTGCAGAAGCCAGGTCCTCCATCACAGAGGTGAACACACACACATGGCCCAGGAGACAGAGAAGCTAAAAGAGGATCCACAGGGAGGTGAGATACCTGTAGGTATGGCTGCTGCCTCACATCAACAAGGTGAATCAGTAGATCAGAAACAATGTGTGTGAGCTACAAAATGGCTACTACTTCCCTTGTCCCTGTACATCTCCCACACTAGCCAGTTCTATTCTTGAATGTCCCATGTTTATAATCCCTAGATTCTGTGCCAATTTATGGCTCCTTGGCACACTGTTTGATTACCATCGGAGATTACCAAAGGAGTGCTTGATCACTCATCCCATGTGTACGGAATGCCTTTTACATGCTGTCTTTGGTCAGGTCTCACAGAAGCAAAGTCTGAGACAAGGACTCTTATTTAAGCGATTTATTGGGTGATAAATCTCAGGAGAAGGAGAAGAGTGGCAGAGCACAGAAGAATAAAGTTTGAAAGGTTACAACCATCTGAAGAGGGTGGGGGGTGGCTCTCGGTTGGCCAAGGGCAGCAGTGAGCTGTGAGTGCCACAGTTCCCAGCAGCTGGGCTCAGGGATGGGATCAGGGTGGGCCCTGACAGCGCCCACTGTACACCCATGCACCAGGCCCAGATGCACTCAGACAAAGGCTGGATACATGTAATAAATGCTCTCCCTTAGATTGTTTGTAAAACAGGGCTCTTCGAGAGCAGGGAGTATAACTTACATTATATTTTATTCAACAAACATTTGACCACCCACTGTTAGCCAGGCACTCTACTCAGAACTACGAAAGGACAGTAAGGGAAAGCAGGTAATAAAAGGAATGACTCATAGAAATAAAAAGTACAACAGAAGATACTGGAGGCTGAGAAGTGTAGGGGAAGAGAGGGCTAGGGAGACAGCCATTAAAGGACACAAAATTAGGAAGAATAAGTTCTAGCACTCTATAGCACTGTAGGATGAATGACTATAGTTAACAATAATATATTATATATATAGTTTCAAATAGATAGAAAGAGGATATTGAATGTTCCCAACACAAAGAAATGATAAATATTTGAGATGTTGGATATGCTGATTACCCTGATCTGATCACGATTGCCCTGCTCTGATTATATATATTGCAACAGCACTACATACCCATAAACATGTGCAATTATTGTGTCAGTTTACAAACAATTTTTTAAAAAGGGAATGGAAGCAGCATTGTTATGCCAAGCAATCTTCACCATCCCCTGCAGCACCTGACATGGCGTTCCTCACCTAACCAATGCAGATTAACCCTTGATTACTTCCTTGCTGATTCTTTTTCTATTCATTTATAACATGGTGAACATGCTGTGAGGAAATGTACATAAAATTTATAATTCTGACCATTTTTAGGTGTACGAATCTTGTTTCCTTCTAAAACCACTGTTCTCTCCTACCAGGAGTTCGACGTGCAACATAGCAATGGAAATCAAAGAACCCCGTCTTTGATCTTTGGAGAGAAAAAAATCCCTTAGGCTCTAAATCCTCACTACAAGACAAGCTTTCTGCAATACTTCTAACTTTGATATTTGCTACAACCATCTCAGGCATTTAGCGTTTCCATGTTCCTGGGTACAGGGACATTAAATTGCCCCTCCCTGGGCTAACAACCTGGACACTGCATTTTGATCTTCCAATCTATGCACGTGCTATCATGCACAGCGGATGGGGGTTCTGTTTGCTGAAAGAATATAAATAATTAAAATCCTGCAGGGAGCAGATTTTTATTTACAGAGCTCCATTGTCGTTCTTGTACCTGGTGGGAGTATGGCAAAATTACACGAGTTTATTAAAAAACAAAAATTGATGGTTCCAGCGCCATTCGCCTGCCCCGTGGAAAGAGATCAAACAGAGGCTGCACAGAAGCGAACACTGTCAGTATTTAAAGAGCTACCATTGGGAGGAGGAGGGGAGGTAACCAACATTTAGGGGAATGAGTTCTCAGATGCCCGAGCTCCCATCGTGCCCAGGGCTTTCCAGACATCACCGCATCTTGCAGTTCAGATGTTCATGCAATGAAACGTTTCCAAGCCCAACCTTCGCCATCGTTGGGTGTTCTGTTTCATCATTCCCTTTTTATGTATGATTCCCCACATTTCTTAAGATAAAAGCTTACACTGCAGAAACAGTCTAAAGCATACCCCCTACATACAAACTGATCTCCAGATTTCCAGTGAAATTGCTGCCTTTGTATACTTATGGACTGACGTGATAACTGAAAATAACTTCCATTAGCACTATAAAAACTCCAGCTGATACCAAATGAATTTCATTTGATACCAGCAGAGAAAAATATTGGCTACTGAGATATTCTTTGTTCATGGTTATTTACAGTTAGCTAGAATCCATGTACAATTCAGCCAGCCAGAAAGTGCCCAACGATTTGCTTTCTTCGAGGACCTTATACGGAAGGTCTTCTGCTGAAAGACTGGCTCCCTTTCAGTTGTTGAAATACGAGGGCCATTCTTGTCACACCTGGTCCACCACAATATATGGAAATGTCTGGCAATTAAATTCCTTGGCGTGAGAAGGATGTAAACAGATGTTTGAGAGATGGGTAGGACCTCCCTCCCCACCTCCGACCCATCGCTATCCTACTTTGTAAATTTTGGAAATAGTCAATTAAATGATCAGAAATTTCCCCCAAACCATAGGCCTGATGATTTTTGAAATGCAAATATTTCAAATGTACACATATCACCACTAAGAATTAAGTATGAATATCTTCTTATGCTTCCTCCAGAATTTTTACTTTTTAAGAAGTGTGACAGACACAGTTGAGGCTTCTCATTTTGCTCCCCTTTCCGGGTGACACCACTGTCTTGCAATTATGGACATCCTGTCCTTTCATGAGTTATGTTTTTAATGCATATGCATGTATCATAAACAATTTTCAATATTTTTAAAAAGTATATGGACCTCTCTTTCTACAAATTTCTCTCTTCATTCAACATTATTGATTTTTAACATTTTTATTGTAAATATGCAATAAGGTGTAATAATTTAACTATTTTTATGTGTATAATTTAGTGATATTAAGTATATCCACAACGTTCTGTAACCATCACTGTCTAGATTTCCAGGACTTTTTCATTATTCTAAACAGAAAACTCTGTACCCATTAAGCAATACTCCCCATTTCTTCCCTCTCCCCAGTCCCTGGCAACCACCATTCTACTTTCTGTCTCTGTGAACTTGCCTACTCTGGGAACCTCATATAGGTGGAATCCTACAGTACCTGTCTTTTTGTGTCTGACCTATCTCCCTTAGCATGTCAACATCATGTTTGTATCTCAATCCATAGTGATACATACTGATGGAAGTCATTTATCTTAAATACTGCATCGTAGTCAGTATATTACAGATAATAATTTATCCATAACTATTTTGACGGATATTTCAGTTTCAACTTTTCACTATAACAAAAACAAGTTTGCAGTAAACATCAGGAGCGTTCAGTGCAAATAGAAATGCCAGTTGTGTTTTCAGCTTTACCAGAAAGCTGCCGAATTGCTGTCTGAAGTCATTGTACTGATTAACATTCCTACCAGCAGTGAGTCTGAGTTCCTGCTTCTCCATACTCTTGTTTGTACTGACAGATTTTCATTTTTAAGTTTCGATAATCTGATAGGTGTGAAACAGTTATCTCAAGGTTGTTTTACTTGACATCTTCCTGATGAGTATGAGGCTGAGCATCTTTTCATGTTTATTAATGGTTTAAGTTTCAGTTCATGTGAAATGCTTGCTCATAACCTTTACCCTCGTTTATATTATTTCTTGCTTTTTTTATTGATTTCTGGCAGAGACAGAGATAAAGACAATGAAAGAAAGAGAGAGAGATTCTGCATAATAATCATTCGACTAGTATATAAATTTCAAATAACTTTATTAACCATTCCTATCATTTCTTTGTTTTCTGGTTTATTAATTTCTGATTCTGTCCTGATTATATTTTTCTTCTGTTTTTCTTTGCCCATTTTCTTGGTTTGGACACTTATTTGTTTTCAGTTTTTCTTGTTTTCTAATTCGTGCATGTGAGGATACACATTTCTTCCTATGTAAATGCTTTATCCAGCCCCACAAGCATTGCCGTGTAGTACTTTAATTTAATATAAAAGATGGTGCAATGTCCCTTCTAGGAAAGTACACTCTTTGTTGGTTCCTTCCGGAGAGGCCTAGAAGCTATATGTTTTCTTTTCCTTGGTAGATCTGAAAGTGTCTAGTTTTGCCTTAACTCTTCAACGACAAGAATGATGTGTGTTTTTCCTCAACCTCTTGAAAACCATTTTCATCACCTCTCATTGCTGGGGCAGCCGTTGTCACCACCGGGGCCTTTCTAAGTTATCAGTCTTGTCTCTCAGGCAGAGTGTGAGATGTTCTCTTTGTCTTTGATTTTTTTACAGTTTAACTTTGGTGCAACTGGAGGTATTCTTTTAAATCTTCCAGGACTATGTATTCCTTTAATCTGAGAATTTGCATCTTTCCTCTACATGGAATATTCTCCATGACTGTGTCTCTTCTCCATTCTTTCTCTTCTGTCATCCAGGAAGGTCTATTATGCAAATATTGGAACTTGTTTGCTCTATCCCAAGCCCTACAAATGCTCTCAAATTTTCCATCTTTTGGTTTCCTCCATTTATTTTGCAGAACTGTTATTTGCTTCTCTGTCAAATCCATCTCTTCTTGTCACAGTATCATGTCCCTACTCTGTAGTTACTACTCCTGCATTTCAATCTTAGAGCGTTTAAAGCACACTTACCTTTAAATTATCTTTTATATTGTTCTTTTTTCTTTTGTTTAGGCTTGAAAATACAGTGTGTCTGCTGACCCTCCCTCCCTTCCTCACATAATTTGTAATTTTGGCTGTGAACTCATTTCAGAGAGCAGCATTTCCGTGGGAATGCCTCACAGCTAGGCACAGAGGCAGCTCAGGCCACCTCCAAACCAATTAAATCAGAGTCTCTGGGGATGAGGCCCAGACATCAATGCTTTTTAAAGCCCTCCAGGTGAGTTAATGTGCAGCTGAGGTTGAAGCCACTTCCTATAGCTTTCACTACCTCGTAAGCCATTTTCATCCAACCTCTCTCCTTATTGCTGCTCCTCATTCCGTCTATAATTCTGACACTGACACTTGCAGATTTCCCTTCCTTGCTTTCCATTTGGATACATTGGGGGAGGGAAATTATTGGGATGAAATATACCTAACATAAAATTCACCATTTTAACCATTTTTTAATGTAGGATTAACTACATTCACGATGCTGTGCAACCCTCGCCATCAATCATTTTCAGAACGTCTTCATTATCCAAAACTGAACCTCTACACCCATGAAACAATAGTCCCCCTCTCCCCCATCCTGAGGCCCCTGGTAACCTCCAATCTACTTTTTGCCTCTATAAATTTGATTATTATAGGTAGCTCACATGAGTGGCATCATGCAACATTTTTTAGTCATTTTGTGACTAGCTTATTTCACTTAGTATAATGTCTTCAAGGTTCATTCATGTTACAGCACGCAGGTGGTTTGGTAATTCTATGTCAGCTGTTTAAGTTTAAGTTAACAGTTTAAGTTACTAACTGTTTTCCACAGAGGCTACACAATCTTACATTCCCACCAGCAATGCATGAGGGTTCCAACTTTTCCACATCCTCAGCAACACTTGTTATTTTCCTTTTTTTTAATAGCCTTACTATGGATACCCCAATTGCTCTGATTTGATTAATTCACATTGTATGCCTGTATCCGAACATTACATGTACCCTATAAAGATACACAACTATTATGTACCCAAAGTAATTAAAAATAAAAAATTTTTAAAATAATAATAATGACCATCCTAATAGATGTGAAATGACGGGATATATTTTTAATTATTACCATATTTTATCCAACATCTCTATGTGTTGTTGAGGAAAGGGGCCTTTGTGTCAGCCCAAGGCTAAAGTCCACACTTAGCTTTTGAGTTAAAATAACAGGAACTACTTCACCTGGAGACCTCTGCTATAGGTTAAGAGAGTAATAATTACCTCTCACTTCCCTCAGGGACTCCATATGGCCATTTTAAGGTAGATAAGGGATGAGTCAAAGGATGTGAATAATGCCAGAAGTTAACCACAATGACTTTACTTGAATCTTTAATAAATAAATATATTTATAAATAGAATGTAATTTTATGCTGTAATATATCAGCCATGATACTAACAAGAGGACACACCCATGACAAGGATAATTTGAGGTTTACTAAGAGAGGGTGCATTTACCAAGGCCTGGGCCAGAAGGAAGGAACCACAGAAGACACTGCAGTGACCTGGTGTTAACAACCCCAGCACTATTATCTTACCTGGGCTGAAGGGATGAATGCAGAGAGCAGTTACATGTGCCTGGAAAAGAGTATGGAGAAGGTCACCTTGAAATGAACAGTGACCCTTCATTAAGAGACATACACAGCCTAAAGTAACTTCACAGGGAGAGAGCCAGGAGTTTAAAATACTATGCTGGCTTCATTCTCCTGCTTCTATCCAGTGTCCTGCCAGGATCTCCACTGGTTGACCCCACATGGAAGCCAGAGGACAAGGAAGCCCTTGATTGTACCTATAGGTCAGCTGTCCAGGGCCAAGAGAGGGTATGTATAAGTGGAGGACAAATCTGGAGGAACAGATGGAAAATATGCATTAGGATATTTACCTCCTTGAAATAGATAAAGCTCCCAATGGATATTTGAAAGTGTCTACTTTCCATAAACCTGCAATCATGGAAATTAAAAACAAATGGCCATATCCTGAGCACACGAACCCAGTTCATGCCCTATCACTTTAAAAAAACATAGCCAATGCTGAGCTTTGTTGGGCCAGTTCTCCACTGATCTTAGAAAGCTTCTTTGAGAGGGCATCAAGAGACATTTAGACATTTTATAGGACAGCATAGACTCTCCATGAAATTATTTGCAAAGTTTAGAAACTAGGTTCCACAAACATTCATAGCCTTAACAAAATCTCTCTTGAGCTTTTGTCTTTTGAGTTATGTTAGGTAATCGATCAGTTTTCTTAAATAAATTAAGGGACAGATAATTGAAAAATTCCTGAAATCCTTCTCATTCTTCTTGCAATGGACCATCCCTAATATCCTGGAATTCCCAATGTGGCCATGCAGCAAGAGTAACCCAAGGAACCACAAGATATATGTTATGTCATAAGAAGGCTTTTGTAATTGTTGTTGTTATGGTGGATGAGAGAAAGGCAATTCTGGACTAGCAAACAGGTTATAAATGTACCAAGCAGGGGACATCTTCTATGTCTCATAGACCTTTCATTTTCCAAAGTGGTATCATTCTCCCCAAAATATTCTTGTCTGGCTAATTGATATTAGGTGTCAATGTGACCTCTAGGAACCTGAACCATAACTCTTGAATTAATAACTAAAAGACGGGTGAGAAGGTTTTTTAGATTATTATTTCCCCAAAATTTATTATAGTGATATTCTGGGAACTCTGATTCTGAGAGTATGCAATTTGTTCAATTCCCTGAAGCCAGAATATTATGATATAATAGTCTCATAAAAGATGATCTGTATTTCCAATTCTGTACATATTTAATGAGCTATTTGGAACTCTAAAATAAGAGGGCATCATAAATTGATAGAAAATCTTTGCAAATATACAAAATGGACTCAATTTCTCATCTATATGAAGAAGAAAAGCAAATACCCAACTGTATTGGACTAAGAAGCTGAATGAGTATCTTCCCTAAAGCATCTTGTTTAGAGGTATTCTGCTCTGAAATATTTGTACATATAGGGCTCTGAGTATGTTATTGTCCAAGCAACAATAAGGAAAAAATAAGATTCATCCCTGTCTTCAAGGAGCTAACAACCCTAACAACCCAGGTGGCGAGGCCAAGTGTGCAGGTATAAAGCACAAATGTAAAGGAAATTTCTGATGCATGCAAAGATGTGTTGTAAACAACAAATGCGGCAGCCACTCAGTGGGGACAGGGACCAGGCATCCAAACAGGGGGCAGAGCCAAGGTGAAAGCATGGAGTGTTAAAGTTAAAAATTTTTCATGACATTTGTTAAAGAACAAGGCAGACTTTATTCAGGACAGCTGTGATAGATATAAGGAAACTTCATTGCAAATTTGCGGTGAGAGAAGGATTGATCTCAACTCTGAATACAAGGAAAAGTAGGAATTTATAGCCAAGGCAAAGGGTGGAAGGCAGTGGATAGAAATTTCTAAGAGGAAGTATCAGGGGTAAGGGGAAGTCTGGCTAAACCAACATAACAGGGTCCTTGCTGAAGGCAGGCCAGGTGACCAGACATCCCCTGGGGGAGAGTGGAGGAACCCAATCAGATATGAAGGGCAGGGATTCTAGCTAGACTGACTTGGGAGGATTCCTGATAAAACTGGACAATGCAGAGGCAAACATGAAATCCCAAAAGTAGGGTCCAGTTGAGAAGAGAGTTCAGAGGAGCCTAGTAGAATTTGATCAAGGAGACACTCTTTGTCAGGAGTCAGGAATGAACACAGCACTTTGGGATGCTGAGGAGGACACCAACTCCATAGGAGCAAGAGATGCTGAAGAGTGGATGGGAGAGAAGACACAGCCAGCCTGGAGCCTGGGAGTTAATACTTTTGTCCACAGACATTGGGGCATGACAGGAAGTGTTTGAGCAAGGGAATGAGCAAACCACAGTTGGGGAGGAACTATTCCCACACTTGCATCAGATAAAAGACTTACATCCCAAATATATAATAAACTCCTATGACTCAGTTACAAAAAGACAAATAATCCCATTTATTTTGATGGGCAAAAGACTTGAACTGGCACATTATAAAAAAATATATATATATTTATACATATACACACACAAATAGCCAATGGTCACATAAAAAAAAGTGCTCAACATCATTAGTCACTAGGGAAATGCAAATATATAAGATGATGAGACACCATTAAGCACACACAGAATGGCTAAAATGAATAAACTGACCATATCAAGTGTTGGGGAAAGTTGTGAAGCAACTGGAATCTTCATACTTTTCTGATGGGAATGAAAAATAGAAAAAATCACTTTGGAAAACCATTTGGCTATTTCTTATAAAATTAAAGGTACACTTACTTGTAACCCAGATATTCTATTCCTGGGAATTTTCCAACAAAAATAAAAGAAGAAAACATGTGTCTAGAAAAAACTTGTACATGAATATTTAGGAAAACTCTATTATTAATATCCCAAAACTGGAAGCAACTCCAATTTTCATCAGCAGGAGAATGGATAATGATGATATATCTCTATAATAGAATATACATAATAAAAAGGAACATACCCCTGTACAACATAGAAGAATCTCAAAGATATTATGTTTAGAAAAAGAAATCTAAGCAGACAGTTACTGAAACTGTTCAACTCAGGGTTGGGCTCTTTCTGTTTCTGCTCCACCACCCTCATCATCTTGCTTTCATCCTCCTGGTCATAAAATGGCTACTGCAGCTCCATACATCATATCCATGCAAAAGGCAGGAGAAGGGGGGCAGGGGCAATACCAGTTCCATCTGTCCACTTCTTATCAGACTTCCACTTAAATATTTTTTGCCAGAACTAGGTCACATAGCAATCCCTATGAAAGCCAGAATCAAGAATTTCAAACTTGATTTAGACCAATTTTGACTTCTCTTCTTAGGTCTGGGCTATGTTGCTGCCCAGAGCAAAATCAGAGTTTTTTCAGCAAGGCAGGAGAGATGGATATCCCAGGTACAACTAACAATGTCAACCACACAATTCTAAAGTTAAAAAAAAAAAAAATCAATCTAACTCCCCTTTGCCTTAACAAACAGAAACAATGAGCACAATGGCCTAAGCCAAGTTACCAGAACCCACAAGAAGTCAAGGTGCTTTCTCTCAGGCACAGACTAAGAAATCCATTCAACACCAAAGGAAGAAAACAAGTAGCATGGCCAAATAAGATGTTTTGAGAAATGAGAAGCAAGGATCATGATGTTGGAAGTCCTAATGCCATGCATTAGTATTAAGAAACAAGTTAGATCAAGGAATTTAAAGAAGGAAAAACAAGGGTGTATTAGCTTGGGTTGCCATAACAAAATACCACAGGTGGCTCAAATATCAGAAATTTATTTCTCACAGTTCTGGAGGCTGGGAAGTCCAAGATCAAGGTATCAGCCAATATTACTCACGGTGAGAGCCCTCTTCCTGGATTGCACATGGCCACCTTCTCCCTGTGTCCTCTTTGTATAATGGCAACAGCTCCATCACATTAGGGCCCCACTCTTATGTCCTCATGTAGCTTTTATCACCACCAACCCCAACCTCCCTCCAACACACACACACACACACGGGTCCTATCTCCAAATACAGGCACACTAGGGGTTAGGGCTTCAACATATGAATTTAAGAAGGTCATTAATGTTCAATTCACAGCAAAGGAAGGCAACTATTTGGGAGGCCATGTCTCATTTCAAATGAACCCATGACCATGGACATCAGGACATTTCTCCAAATGAACATCTAATTCTGTTGAGAGAAAAACCATGACAGCAGCACTTGGGATAAAAATAAACCCTAAGTTTTTGTTCCCCTACTAGAGATAACAGGCTCAGCCTGAGCAATGGCCCCATGTGTCTCAGATGCTCGGGATGCTCATCTCTGCATTAGGCAGCCTGCTGTATACCACCACAGCAGAGCTCCCAACTGCTGTCTGGAGCAGATGCATTGTTTACAAACAAAATACACTGGCTGGCATATAGCAGCTGTGATTAAGTTAATGACTAAGTGCTGTTTTAAGATGGCAAATATCTGAAACCCACGTATCTTGCATGGTATTATTTGGCTTTGTAAATGTTTAGACAGCTGGTGGAAGTTTGCCCTGACACGGGCATTAAAATGCATGTGCATTGAGTAGAGTGCACCATGCATTTCTAGCAATTGAGATTCTTTTTCCTGTCTCATCTATGAGAGAGTCAGATCTGCTGTGCTGAGGCAAAGCCATCCGGGACGCAACCCTACGTGCTTCATGAGCCATGGTTTGCATTCCATGCAATGAAAAGAATATAATAATTTCCCCTTCATTGTTGGCTCACAAATAAGAACACATGGACATATTTTAGCTGAAAAAGGCATAAATAATCTTCTAGGCCAGTGGTGCTCAAACTCCCATTAACAGCAAAACCCTGTTTTCAAGTGAAATATTCCACAAAGTCCCAGTAGTTAAAAGGTAACAGCAGCACTGCTTGCTAAAGCACGGGAGCAGGTGATTCTCTCAGCACCCCAGGGAGCCC
The DNA here is from genome assembly GCA_963574885.1 of Lepilemur ruficaudatus. Classification (NCBI taxonomy): domain Eukaryota; kingdom Metazoa; phylum Chordata; class Mammalia; order Primates; family Lepilemuridae; genus Lepilemur; species Lepilemur ruficaudatus. Next base: position 19,671 of record CAUYRT010092690.1, on the reverse strand, counting down.
CTCAGTGCCTTTACAATACCCTAGACCTCAAAAGAGCCTCTTTTAGAAATTATTTCTGTCTGTTTCTGAGACTTCTTGAGCCTCTTTTGATTCCTTATATATTTTAGGAAACAGAATCAGGAGTGTAACAGGCAAGAAGATGCAAAGAGAATCCAGACTGAAAATGTCCCATCTTAGCTGAACTAAGTTGTGAACTCAGTGTGCAAAACTAGTTGAAGGGAAAACCAGAACCTGTCTCTCCCAGGGAGGACGTGAGCATCAAAAACAAATAACAATGAAATAGGTATCAAGGGATTCCTGGCTGGGATGGGGCAAATGTGGATGTGAGTCTGAAGCAAGGGAGGTGCGCTGGCTGAATGGGGGCAGGGGCGAGAGCCCTGGGACCCTGCTCCCAGCCATCTGCCCACTCACGCCCACCAGAAGTGGAAGTCTTAGAATCACCTCCACATTGGCTAAGGCTCCGCAGAACACATGTTAAAATCCACTATTCCATGCCAATGCCCAAAATAACGATAGGTGTAGTAAGTGACTAGCAAAAAATAACACTTCTAAGCAGGACTATCCACAATGATTGAAACCAGGTTTGCCTTTGGCATTCTCCACTCCTTCCTTCTGCTCCTGTGTCCACCCCCCGCACACAATATACTCTCTTGTTCCAAGGAGAAGTCTACCAGACAAACTCATTCACACGCTAAGGTATGGGGCAATCACGGCTCTCCCATCAAATGTCAATTCTAGAGAGGCCACAGGAAAGAGGGAAAACCGTAAACTAAGTAAATAAAGGATCCATGGAGAGATTGAAAACACGAGGGAATGGGAAAATTCACTATTCCCCTCAAATCACAACCCAGGTGAGAGTCTTCCTTCACTTATGAGTTAGAGTAGAGCTTGAGAAGCTACTATGAAACAGCCTCAGGGGGCTCCATTCAAGTAGCACACACCTATAGTTCAATCCAAAGCTCAACAGACATTTACTGAACACCTACTAGATACAAAGCACACTGTCAGCATGGGGGAGACAGATGTTACAGACACTGGACCTTCCTTAAAGAAATCTTTAAATGAAGTGTGGGTCTCCACTGATCAATCAGAATAAATCCATTAAACTGATTTGATCAAACTTAGGTTTCTTTCCTTCTTCCAGGTCTCCAAATTTTGACGCACCCTCAGCCTGGGCAGCACGGGGTTCTGTGTAAAGGCCCCTCCCAAGAGCAGGCTGAACTCAGGGCATTGATGTTTGATCACCCCAGCCTCCAGCAGTTCATCCCATTTCTTTCCAGCCTCATTCACTTCTCCCTATAAAAGAAAAGCCTTTTTCTGACTAACCTTGGTTACGCCTGTAGCTCTCATGGTCAGAGTGTTCTCCCTGTTGCAATAAACCTTTTCAATAAAGTCCCTCCTTACCTAGCTTGGATTTGTTTTTATTCGGTACGCTGCACCACTCTTGGCCAAGCCATCATTCTCTCCCTCCCGAGGTACCATGAGGGGCTCCAAACTACTCTAGCCACCTCCGTCCTGGCCACCTTTCAATTCATCCCCCACACCTGCACACAAGCCTGTATGTGACCTCTGCCTACCTCTCCAGCTTCATCTTGCACTACTCCCCACCTTGCTCTGTCCATGCCAGGCTTCTTTCAGCTCCTCAAACACGACACACTTTCTCACCTTTGGGCCTTCGGACATGCTGATTCCCATGCCTGGCCACTCACGATGGTTGACTAGCCATTGCTTATCCCTTAGAGGTCAACCTCCCAGAACAGGGTCCCCAGTTATATGTTCCCATAACTTCCTTTAATATTTGTTTATACCCCACTAGATTGCAAAGTCTTTGAAACAGAGAGCTTGATAAAAGGAGGAAAGGGGGAAAGCTTGATAAAAAGGGGAAAAAATTCCCCTGACAATTCCAGGTCTCCTAGGGGTGAAAGTGGGTGCTGTTGCAATTCATCCTCTCCAAATGGGCCTTCAGAGAGGCTCATGGGAGATCCACGTGTGCAGTAAGGTTCAGGTTATACGACTCCCAACTGTCCAATCAAAATGGTTTCTCCCACGAGGGAGGCCCCAATCTAGGCACTGTAAACAAGACACAGACCATAACCACGTCCTTTTCTACCCCTTCCCCTTGCTCTCCCTTTGCTGCAACAATGGGTCCGGTCATCATCTGTGTCATATGTATCATGCTCTGTAAACCTGTATCTTGTTCTTGCCCTATAATCCTTTCTCTCTTCAATAAACCTCATTTTCATGCTTGCCTTACTGTGGTGTGTCTGGTCGTTCTTTGGCCATGAGCGCACAAAGAACCGACATTTCAAAGTTAAACCTGACATTGGCGCTTCCGACCTATGTAAGCTATTGACTTCTAGGAAAGCAATAATAGGGACCCTCATCCAACCAACAACAAGGTCAAAAAATGAACTAGACTTTCATTTCCGGTGGAATGGTGGACTGAACAACTCTGCCAACTGAAACCGCTAAAATAAAAGTTAAAACTTGGAAAACATATCTTTAAATAAGTTGACACAAGGGAAAGAATCCACAATAGCCAAAAATAAAGTAAAAGCAGGAACTCTGAAGACAAGAAAGCACCAGTGCTAGTTTTTGCATCCTAAAGGTTTCTGCTGGACCCTGGATACACTGAGTTTACAGCCTAGTGATGGCAAGTGCTGTGACAGAGAAGAGGATGTGAAGTTTAGGACTCACCAACATACGGGGGAGCTAAGAGGAGGGTCCCCACCTGAGACAGCAAAGACTGTGCCATGATGGTAAAGATGGAGAGAAATAAACTGGCCATTCAGAAGACATCAAGGACATTTGTACGTCTTGACTTTGGTGCTTGATAAAAAGGGGAAAAAATTTTCCCTGACAATTCATAACCAAAAAAATAAGTTCTCGCGGCTCTGTCATCTAATCCACAGTAACTGAAAGTATAATACAAAAGCAAACTCAAGGTTATTTTCACATGGTCCCAGGCTGTCACCATCTGCAAGTCACTAGCAGAAATAAATACAAAATTACTCTGAAGAAACACAACTTCAATCAAGTTTTCAAATTAATTCCACAGGTGACACTTCAAGGCAAAAGAACAGCTCAGAGTCAAAACTCAGAAAACACACATGAAAATAACACATTGTGATTGAGGCAAAGACAGAAATAGCAGAATTAGACCAACAAAGCCTTCAGCGTTTTCAGTTAACAGATGCAGAATATAAAATAACTGTGATGAATGTGTTTCCTAAAAATTGTTGACATAAAATTCACATAAAAATCACCATTTTAATCATATTAGAGGGTACATATCAACGGTTTTTCGTATACTCACAACATTGTGCAAACATCACTGCTATATCATTCCAAAATATTTTCATCACCCCAAAAAGAAAACCCACACAACCCAATGCCCCCCTCTCCACCCACTGTCAACCACTGGTCTTTCTGTCTCAGTGAATTTGCCTATTGTGGACATTTCATATAAATGGAACAAATATGCAATCGTTCTGACTGGCTTCTTTCACTTAACATAATTTTTTCAAGGTCCATCTATGTTATAACATGTATGCATACTTCATTCCTCTTCATGGCTGAATAATATTGTATTCTATAGATATACACATTGTTTTTACCCATTTGTCAATTAATAAACATTTGGGTTGTTTCCATCTTTCCATATTCATGATATCATGAATAATGCTGCTATGAACAATTGTGTAAAGTTTTTGTGGGAACATGCTTTCAATTTTGGGGGATATATATCTAGGAGTGAAATTGCTGGGTCATATGATAATTCTATGTTTAACGTTTTTAGGAACCACCAAACTGTTTTCCATAGAGGCTGCACCATTTTACATTCCCACAAGCAATGCGTGAGGGTTCCAATTTCTCCAGATCCGCATCAGTACTTGCTATTTTTGGCTTTTTGTTTGTTTACTCTTTTGTTTGGTTTGGTTTTTGTTTTATTATAACCATCTTAGTTGGTGTGGGGTGGTGTCTCACTGTGGTTTCGATTTGCATTTCCCTATGACTAATGAACTTGAGCATCTTTTCATGTGTTTATTGGCCATCTGTGTATCTTCTTCAGAGACATGTCTACTCAAATCCTTTGCTCATTTTTTAATTGGGTCATTTGTCTTTTTATTGTTGAGTTGTGTCTTCTCTATATGTCTGGATACTAGACTTTTATTAGATATATAATTTGCAGATATTTTCTCCACGTTTGCAGGTTGTCTTCTCACTTTGATAGTGTCATTTAATAAACAAAAGTTTTTAATTTTGATGAACTACAACTTAGCTATTTTTCTTTTGCTGCTTGTGCTTTGGTGCCTTATTTAAGAAACCATTGCCTAATCAAAGGTCATAAAGATTTACATCTATATTCTTTCTAACAGTTTTATAGTTTTCGCTCTTACATTTCTTATTTTGAATTCATTTTTGTATATGGAATGACATAGGAGTTCAATGTCATTCTTTTGCATGTGTTTTCCAGTTATCCCAGAATCACTTATTAAAGAGACTGTTCTTTCCCCCATTGAATATTCTTGGCACTCTTATCAAAAACCAATTGACTGTAAATGTATGAGCTTATTTCTCAATTGTCAATTCTGTTCCATTGCCCCATATGTCTATTCTTATACCAGTACAACACTATTTTGATTACTGTAGATTTGTAGTAAGTCTTGAAATCAGGAAGTATAATTGCTCCAACTTTGTTTCTCTTTTTCAAAATTGTTTTGGATTTTCAAGGGTCTCTTGCATTTCCATACTAATTTGAGGATTAGCTTGTTCATTTATGCAAAAAAAAAAAGCCATTAAGATTTTGAAGAAGACTGCATTGAATCTGTACATCAATTTGGGGAATATTGCCATCTTAATGATATTAAGTCTTCCAATATGTGAGCACAGGTTGCCTTTCCATTTCTTTTGGTCTTCTTTAAATTCTTTCAACACTGTTTTGTACTTTTTTCAGTGCACAAGCTTTGCACTTCCTTGGTAATTCATTCCTAAGTATTTTATTCTTTTTGGTGCTATTATATATGGAATTGGTTTCTTAATTTCATTTTCAGGTTGTTCATTATTAGTATGTAGAAATACAACCGGTTTTTGTAAAAAATGTGTTTTTAAAGAAGAAAAAAAGGAAGTTGAAAATGTAAGAAACAAAAGACTAAAAGTTTAAGCAAACCAGAGACTTCCAGTTTCAGCTCTGATGTGTAAAGAGCTTAGAAGTTGTCACTCCCATCTGTACAACAAGAAGCTGAGCAAGCTGAAAAATCAATATTGTTTCCTGGACTGAGAGAACTGAAGTTGCACTTCAAACCAACATCCCAAAATTAGGAGAGACAGGTACATCCAAAGAGAAAACAACTAAGATCTGTGTACCTGGAGGAGAAGCAGCTAGAGCCACAAATTGATAGGAATACTTAAATAGTAATCGTGACAAGTTTCTGGGGGTTAAGTGTGGATTAGCATGAGAGTGAGACACGCATGGTTGCCCTGCAGCCTTAGGGGACCCACAGATATTCTTGGACTTTACTTCTAAGAACCTACCAGGTTCTCACAGTGAGGGTCCAACAAAGATTTTTTTCAAGGCTTTGTCAAGGCAAAGGGAAAAATAATCATTGGGAAATATGCCCAGAGCCTACTCCTTAGCAAATATCTCTTCAAGGGAAAGGGGACTTAGCCAGAGCACAATTCTGATACATTAGCGCAGCTGGGGAAGGGACTTACTCCTCAAATCAGCCCACTCTACCCTTCCTGTCTCACCTAATGAGGGTTAAGGAAGGACACAGTCAACAAGGGTCAAGGCTTCGGGGAAATAGATCAAAGTGCTGCTGCCATGGAAGGGAGCAGTAAGCCACTGGGTCCTGGGTGGGTTTTTTTGTCTGTTTTTGTTTGTTTTTGATGAGAGACTTTTTATTACTGCTTCTATCTCCTTACTCTTTATTGGTTTATTCAGGTTTTGGATTTCTTCCTAATTCAATCTTGGTAGGTTGTATGTGTCTAGGAATTTATCCAGTTCTAGGTTTTCCAATTTATTAGCATATAGTTGCTCATAGTCGTCGCTAATGATCCTTTGGATTTCTGCAGTACCAGTCGTAATGTCTCCTTTTTCATCTCTGATTTTTCCATGTCTATGTTAACTTTGTAGGTTCCAAGGAAGGAGGACCTTGGGTTACATGATGTTGCTTTGAGCCTAAACTCTACCTTTCCCCCAAATAATACCTCTATCTTTTCCTTTGTATGGTGAGAACTCTTATGATTCTCAGGCTGTGGTTTTCCTCACTGCAGTGGGCTAATGCACCTGATTTTGTCAGACTATAAGTCACACAGGGAAGTTTCTAAGGTACTAGCACACAGGTCTTCATTTAATTATTATTTATATTTTTTAATCTATACATAAATGTTTTATTACATTCTTACATTGAGGCATATTCATTGTATCAGTAAACTATGTTATCTTTAATTCTGAAGAGGAGTCAAGATTAGAATAAGCATTTCTCTAAAGTAGATATTCAGTTACATTGTGACACGTCAAACATTTCTAATGATTTCATATTTCATTCTTAATTCATGGAATGTCTGGCATTCCCAAAGAGCAATGTCTTCTTCTTTTGCTGACATAGTCTGACTGTGAGTGGCCAAATCAAACCATTCAGTTCAGCTACAGGATGACAATATCCTCAAATGGGTGGTTTCTCTCCTCCTAAAGCAGGTGATGAGGCTGTGGGAACTTGGGCCCATCACCCCATTCCTGTTCCATCATATCCTTGCCAGATGCTTCTGCCAGATTGATAAAGCTTCCATCTTTCTTTCTGTCTCATATTTCTTTACTAGTCATTACACCCACCTGTCTACTTTTTGAGAAAAAAAATTCCTATCATTAAGAGCTCAGACATTGTGTACTTATTAGACACAACGGTGTCTCAAAGACAAATTAGGCACATTAAGTTTTTTCTTCTGTGACTAGTTTACTGAGTCTATGTGAGCTATAGTGACAACACAATGGGGCAATCTTTTAAATTAATCGCTGATTTGCTGAACATCTGTTGGCTTTTAGTCAGAATTAATCATTTGATGTCCTGCTATAGTTTATAATCTTTCTTCATGTTTTCATCAGAACTTGATGGCAAACTTCAATAAGTGAATTTCGAGGATTTTTCTTCCCCCATGAAATAAAAAGCTATTCTCCTTTAAGAAAGAATAAACTTTACTAAATGTTTTTTAACATTTAGTTTAACATTCTGATTTTTTATGAAAATCTTTTATCAGTCCCTGCTCTCTGGCTGGGGTTATTTAGAAACCCTATTTAGAAAGCATTGTTATGTATCTAGGCTTTTTGGGTAGTATTAATAATTACTTATTAGTATGGCAATAATAATGATGATGATACAATATCGCAGTGGTCCTCAACCTTTTTGGCACAAGGGAACAGTTTCATAGAAGATAATTTTCCCACAGATTTTGGTGGGGGGGGAATGGTTTTGGGATGATTCAAGCATATTACATTTATATGCAGTCAAACCTCTCTGCTAATGATAATCTGTATTTGCAGCCGCTCCCCAGCACTAGAATCACTGCCTCAGCTCCAGCTCAGATCATCAGGCATTAGATTCTCATAAGGAGTGTGCAGTCTAAATCCCTCGCATGTGCAGTTTACAGTAGGATTCACGTGCCTATGATAATTTAATGTTGCCACCGATCTGACGGAGGCAGAGCTTATGCTGTGATGTGAGCAATGGGGAACAACTGTAAATACAGGTGAAGCTTCACTCGCTCACCTGCCATTCACCTCCTGCTGTGCGGCCCAGTTCCTAACAGGGCACGGAGGGTTGGGAAACACAGTGACATCTAATATTTGCTGTGCCTTTACTATGTGCCAGCTAACTTAAATAACTTCATTGCCTCATTTAATTTTTACAAAATTCATGCAAAGTTATATTATCCTTACCTACACCTGAGGCTAAGGAAACAGTGGCTGAGAGAGGCTAGGTGACTTGCTCAAGGGCACAAAGCTGAGTTAGGATTTGGCTCTAAATCTGTCTGATCCAAAGTTTCCATACCTTCCACTATACTCAGGCTGCTACATTGATGCTCCGGATAATCAGCTGATGGCCAAACCTTTGCCTCCTTATATAGAAATAACACTCCTTTTTCATGTTTTTACTAGCATTAGAACATTCTCAAACAAAACACATGCTAGGACACCTGAATTATGAGTTAGAGAGAAAGGAGAAGAAACCAGGATCAAGCCAGATGGAGAGGTTGGTACGAGGAAGACCAACTCTTTTCCAGTGCTCAGTATCTAATACAGAGGGTGAAGGGAAGACCAAACAGATAGGCTTCAATAAAGAAAACCAAAAAGGCACTGTGATGGCTAATGTTATATCAACTTGGCTGGGCCATGGTGCCCAGATATGTGGTCAAACATTGTTCTGGATGTTTCTGTGAGGGTGTTTTGGGATGAGATTAACATTCAAATTGGTAAACTTAGCAAAGCAGATTCCCTCCATAATGTGAGCGGACCTCATCCAATCAGCTCAAGGCCTAAATAGAACAAAAGGTTGATCTACTCCAAGTAAAAGTGAATTCTCCCGCCGGTCAGGCTTCAGACCTAAACTGCAACATCAGCTCTTCATGGGTTTCCAGCTTGACAGCCCACTGTACAGATTTTGGAATTGCCAGCTTCCATACTCACATGAGTCAATTCTTTATAATAAATCTCTTTTTCTACGCATATGTACCCTATTGGTTCTATTTCTCTGGAGAACCCTGACAAATACAGCCCCCTTGGGTTTAGTTAGCATCACAAGGGCAGCAGCACACAATGCTTCAAGTCAGATGGCAGCACTGGGGCTCCAGAGCCTCAGCAGCAGAGGGCAGGGGGGAGGCAGGAGGCAGACCCTCAGGGATGCCCACGAGAATATGGAGAACTAACAGGGAAGGTGAAGGATCCTGGTGTTGCAAATGGATCTGGCCAACAAGAAGCTCTCTAGGGGTATCTGGTTCTAGCTGGTGAACTGAGGCTACTGTTCACTTCTTGTGGTCAGAACTGGCTCAGGAAGTAGGCAGGACTAAATCCACAGGTGAAAAACACCTGTGACCTGAGCCAGGAAGGTAATGAAAGCCAGCAATTGGCCTTTGGTAGGGGTGAATGGGGCAATTTTTTGTTGTTTAACATCTTGGAGGAGGGAAGTTTTTGAAACCTAGTGCATCAAGAAAACACTTCAAAGGCAATGGGCTAATCCTTGAGATGACTTTGACCTCCTCTGTCCCCGGCACAGGAAGTAATGAAGACCTCTTCCTCCAACCCTGACCCAAGCCCCAGCAGTCTACAGAGCTGCTTTTGGGAGAACATTGCATCAATTCCAAAGTACTGAGTCACTCTCAGAATGACTTTTAATGCACAGAAATGTCCACCACAGTGAAAATCTCCACTGATCCTCTCAAGTCTTTCTCATTTGATCCTGCCAACCCTCCAGACACTTTGGAAGTATTAATGAAAGTAATTGTTCTAATTTTGATGTGATATAAATTCTATGCCTGGGAACAAAGATACAAATATTATCATGTTGTAAATATTAATACTTCAAAAGACCATCTGGAGGATGCACCCCTGAATGCTCTGAAAATCACAACTGCTGATAACTGCATCATGCATAATTACCACATTTTATGAATAATCTCTTATTTACCCATCACATCTTGGGGGCGGATTTAATTATTGTTTCCTGACAACACATAAGAAAAGCCATCTCTAGAGGTACTGACTAATTTGCCCAAGGTCACACAACCAGAAATGTCATGGCTGGGTGTAAGTCTCAGTTCTCTGACTCTAGAGTTTAGGATCTGCCCCTTTCCACCACAATACACTCCCTCCACCCTCAAAGAATCTCCCTTCCAAAGAAACAGAAGCCAGGCTACTATGCCCACTGCAAGTCTACTCTGCAGGATGTGGCTCTTTGTTCTGGATTAAGCCAACATCAACTCAACTTTGGTGCAACTGAACAACCTTAATTTTGGAGGTTCTTCAAGAAAATACTAGTAAAGCCCTATGGCTTGGTTAAGACCTAAATATTAATATGTTGTATAAGTCATCAAAATTTCTGTGTAGACTCAAAAAGAAGCACACTCTATTTTATCTGTGGCACATTCATTCATAGATTACACACTTGTGGTCTGGTGTGTCGTTCTTTCTTAATTTCCACAGAAATCACAATGTCACAAACCACAAAAGCTGTGAAATTCTGAGCCTGTCATGGACATATGACTCCTGAGGCATGTCAAAAAGAAATTGACCAAATCCGGCAGAACTTCTTCCAAGGGAAGCTTTGCATTTTTCAACCTATTGTTTTCACCTCCGTATCAACTGCAATGAACATAATGTTACGGGGTAGTGGTTATTTTTACTTGTATTCATTAAAGAGGCACCATTTATCTGCATAACTTTGAAGACAAATTACTCCATTTGAGAGTTTCTATTCAAGAGTCTCTTTCCATTAATATGTGACAAATTATAAAATTTGTCATTTTTGCCATGCCTGTACCATAAAATCTATTGTCTTTTTCCATGGTTTCCATCTTTCCTTCTTACTTTATAAATAAGATGGACTTTTTTTAGAAATACCAATGGAGCTATGTAAGTAGCCCAACTCAAAATTTCATGCCTTTGGATAAGCAAAAAACATAAGATAGAGGCAGAAAAGTTCCTTCCCATTAAGGTGGGTTGGCTCAGGGTGAGGGAAAGATATCATTGATTTACAAGATATACACTCAGATTCAACCCCAAAGGTGCCAGAAAATTCTAGGAGCTACTGGCCAATGAAAATCAAATAGTTCGGAGCCCCAGCCTTTATGACAGCAAAAAGTCATTTGTCCTCAGTGCACTCTAAGGACTACAGCTACTCAGTCAGTTGTGAAGGGTAACTTATGTGAGCTTTTGCCTTATCAGGGCCAATTCTTGGACCACATATGGACTGTGTGCTGAAAAGCAACCCCACTGCTTTCAATAATTGATTGCCAAAAGGTATTGATTCTGAGATAAGAGCCTAGGTCTCTTTGTCACCATTGTGAATGCTCAGAGTAAGTGGCCATTTCTGCCATAGAATAATTTGAGAAAGTAGGTTACAAAAAGACCTGCTTCCATGTTGGGTGCCCTCTCTTGCTCTCATCTGCCCATTCTGAGGGAAGCCAGCTGCCCTGTGGAGAGGGCCATGTGGCAAGAAACTGAGAGAGCTCTTCAACCAATAGCTAACAAGAAACAGGCCCTCAGTTCAACAGCCTGGAGAAGCTGGAGCAGCCAACAACCCCGAGAATAAGCTTGGAGGCAAGCTCACCCTCAGTCAAGCCTTCAGATGAGACTACAGCCCAGCGGACCCTAAACTGCAGCATTTGGGAGGCTTAGAGACAGAGACACCAAGCTCAGCTGCATTCAAATTCATGACCCATAGAAATTGTGAGATCATAAATGTTTGCTGTTTTAGGGCACTAAGTTGTGGAGTAACTTTTTATGCAGCAATAGATAACTAATACACATGATCCTTGTCTTGTCCTATATCACACACAGGCTTCTCACTATCCCAGTCCTGACCTAGTTCCAGCTCTCAATATAGGCTAGTAAACCTCAACAGGCAGCCCCAGTACTACTATGTCCTTCAAAAAGACTGAAGATGACCAGGGAAACTTCCATTGCACAGCAGACTACTGATCATATCCTGTTCCCATTTCTTGTAGATTGAAGGTCCTTGTTCCAGTTTCTGGGCTCAGTGTAGCCTCCAGAGCTAGTGGAACCACATAACAGGTGCCTGGACTCCTTAGGGTCCAACTCTTTCCTATTTTGCTCTTATAAAGAGTTGGATTTTAAAGCCATCTTCTTTGATCTTCTTAGCATTTCTAAGGCAGATGGATGCATAATTATCTTGCAAGATCCATCCACAGAGTTTGAGATTCAATTCCCAACAGCTTTTTAATGCTTTTTTGCAAAAGTGAATAAATAATCAAGAAGCTTGTACATTTCTATGGTACTGTGGCAAATACAAAACCAAGTAAAGATAACATTATTTCTATTCAGGAGTTGATGCTCTTCAAAAAGATAAATAAATAAACCTAAGGTCATCCATAACCAGGAGAAAATAGGGAACTACAAAGATAGCACCTCAAGAAAAGCATAAACCAGAAGATGTAGGTGTTTACACTACATGCCACTTTAGTGTTGGCGGGTTTCATAGACTGACTTCTATGAACATTACAGCTTGTCCTCCTGCAAGAAATTCTCCAAGTGTATAAAAGTGTTTCTGCATCCATTAACGCCTTATTCTGAAAAGCCTATGACAGGGAAAAGCTGAAATCTCATCTCACCCTGAACTCAGCCTATTTGGTTAGAGATCATAAAACAAGAGAACACTCTTCATGACAGTACCAGGAATAGAGCTTTTTATACTCATGTGAGACCAGAATTACAGAGAGCAAAATAAGATTTCATTGTGGAAAATGAGTGTCTTTTACCTAATGATCATAATTCTAAATGCTACATCAGGTTCCATTTTCCATGCAAGGCCCAGACATGGAGCCATTGAGAGCCATCAGCAAGAGTGAGAAGAAAGCTACTCTAAAAATGGTCTAAAATAGAATTTTCCTCCCATTGCATTGCACTCCCATGGGATAACTAAGGCAGCTGTTTCCTCAACAAAGAACCGGGGTGATTATATGACCTTTATCAGACACAGTGTGTTTGTGCTTTATGAGAACACAAAGGGTGACTGAGCAAGTGGGGTGACACTCAGCCCAACTCCTTCTGGAACTCAAGTCCAGTGGGCAGAGCAAAGCTGAGACACCACTGTGAAGATACACGTCCATTTCTAACACAGGCACAGGTCAGCCACTAATCTCAAACATGTTTTGTAGGATCTGAGAATGGGAAGAGGCAGTGACAGAACAGAATCCAAGCCACAGAACATTCCCAAGTTCCATCCTCAGGAAAACGAAGGGAAATAAGCCAACTTGAAACATCAGTCCTCTGAGAGCCTGTCTCTGCAACACCCCATTAGATTTCTGCATCTGAAAAGCTCAGCAGGGCCGACCAAGATGGTCTTAGGTGTTCCTCTAAAGGGTGGCCTTTCTCCCCCAGCTAAAGTTTGCTGCTCCTCTCAGGCCATTTATTACCTCTTTGGTCTCTGCTTGCCCATCTCAAACACATTCCCCCCACCACACACACACACACACACACACACACACACACACACACCCTAAAGCCGGCTGCAGATCCTTGACTCTTTCAATTCAAACTCAACCAAAATTAAATGTGCCCTTAGCATAGCTAACCACACAAAAGCATCAGTGTATCATCCTTTACTTCTCATTTATGCAAGGCACTGTGAAGCACATGAATCACTGCCTCCAAGTCCCAACCACCCAATCATTTCACGACTTTTATTCCATTAATCTCTAAATAATTCTCTGAGGCAGGGAGGAGCAGTGACTTTGGCAGTCAATAAACCTAAACCTCCCCCCACTTTTTTTGATATTTATGTATCCCTTTGTACACTGAATCAAAAGGCAGCCACGTTCTTTGCCATGTGAACTTGGGCAAGGTACTTCACCTTTCTGAGATCAGTATCTTCATCTGTAAAATATGGATAATAATGTGCCTCTCTCATACAGCTCTTATTAGAATTAAATGAGATAATGCACTTGAAATGCTGGGTACTTCCTGGCTCATGCCAAGTGCTCAATAAGTGACTCACCATTGACAGCTTCACAAGTCTTTGACCTTGATAGAACATGAATATAAATGTCAAAGGAACTAAGAAAATAATCTTTCTGGATGCTGGAAATGTCAATCTTTGTAGTTTATGAGCAGTGCAGTATCAAGGGAACACCGGTCATCATGGGTTGAAGGTATCTTGGATAAATGATGAATGGTTATGATCACAGACTCATAAGTTAAATATCATACTCTTTAGAATAACTTGATATATTGGATTCAATAAATGTTTATAACTTTTCCAAGAAGTACTGAAAATGGAGAGATAGTCAGCCTTTAATTGCAAAACCATTTAGGTACTAGACCCCAAGCACTTAATCCATCCATTGGCTTTATTGGATCATGGCTCATGGTTTACTGGACAAAATCATTTTCCTCTTTAGTTCCCTCCACCAAAAATGAAGAATTCTTTCACCTATTAAAGGGGAAATTCCTGTGTAAGACTTTTGACATTATGGAAGTTCTGACACTGCTATTTTTTTTTCCCACCACTACACAGTACAGTCCATCAAACAAGATAATCAAAAGGCAGGAGTCAACATTGCCAACAGAAGGGAATTGTAAAGGCACAAATGCACGTAAGATCATCAGTGGGAAGTGGGCAGGTCCTGGTATTCTCCGCTTTGTCTTGGATGTGCTCTGCTACATCCAGCAGAGAGGGCAGCACCTTGGTGTGGTCTGTAGTCACACTGGTATTTCCAGGTTAAGGTTGTCCAAGCTAGTTGGTGCAACCTACCCCTATCCTTCTGGTCCCTGGGGGAATAGGGATAAGAGGGAAGCCAGACAGTTTCCCATGATGTTTTAGAACCCAAGAAATTACCTGTTTGACCTCCTCCTTAATCCAGGGAGAGTAGGTCCCAGATCAAAGAGCAGGGTGGATAGAAGAACCTCCATAGTATAATGCACATGAGTTCTTGCAGACACTCAAATGGGGAAGAGGGGAGCAAAAAGAACCCTCAAAATGCCATCTGGGATTTAGTTGGATAAAGTCATCCACTCAAAGCCTTTAAAATCTTTACATGGTGAGGAAAAGAAAAGACAGGGAAAGTCTGCTACCCTCTAAGGAGGAGGTAGTGATGTGATAGGCAAGAAAGAATCACCCCCAATTGATTGATCTGGCCTGGAAGGTGCTTGCCTGACAGCCCAACACTGACAGGAAGTGATGCCACAGGGAAGATAAGCTGAAGAGTCCGACAAGGTGTGTGACAGGGCGGGAGTGTGGAACAGCCTCCCGTGCTCTGCGAGTGCCGTGCTATGTGCCCTCTGCCCAGCCTCAGGGACAGCAGGCTCTGGGATGGAAGGACTTGGGGGTGGGGGTATAGACCCAGCAAATCCACTGGTAGAACTGAGCTCTGGAAGGCATCTTCTGTCTTTCAACTGCACTCCCAGGCTCATGAACCCCAGAGAAACAAGCATGTAGTTACTACTCACTCTGGGACTATGCAGCCGGACGTGGTCCTGTACAGTGAGGCACTGAGCATGTCGTGCGGGTGTTCTCATTTGACCTGCCCATATCCACAACACTGCTTCCCAGAGTTGATCCTAATTTCACTCCTCTAAGGCTGTGAGTCTCAGAGACCAGCATCAGAGTCTCCTGAGGAGATTTTTCCAACCTACAGATGTCCACTTCCCACCCCAGACCCACAGGATCGGAAACCCTGGAGATTGGGCCTAGCCATCTAGGGTTAACAAGCTCTGCAAGTGATGCTGATGTTCATTAAAGTTGGAGAACCACTACTGTAGAGCAACAGTTTACACCTGAGGCACTTTCAAAAGGACGCTATCTGGGTCTCACCCCAGAGAGGAAGGCCTGCCTAATGTGTTTAAAACTGCCCAGATGTTTTTAACATGCAGCCCAGGTTGAAAATCCTCTCCCTTAAAAAATCTATATAAATGGACTCCTCGTTTATGAACCCCCAGAAACTATGGTAAAATTGGGTGTAGGTGTCTGTGTGTATTTTTCTAGGAAAAGGTCTGTAACCTTCATCAAATTCTTAAATGGGTCTGTTATCCCAAAAGTGGTTAATAATATGAGGATTTAAGAGACAGTACATTTCCTCTTGTTTACTTAGTAACTGGGAGACTTTATGGAGAAAGTGGTTCAAATATTGCTGAGGGTCTGAGATGCTAAAGAAACATGAATTAAGTTTTTCCAATCAATAACAATATGGTTCCAGGTATTCCATACTGCTCCTATCATTGTCACCATTAGAATTTATTCAACAGCCTAGAGAACAGGCTATTGCATTGGGGATCTATTTATCTCATTTGACCTGCATGCAACCCAGTGAGCTAGTCCAGGGCAAGTAATAAGATCCTATTCATAGACGAGAGGTAAAGTGACTTGCTCAAGGTCACACAAGTCTTAGTAAAACAAGAACTTAACTGAAGGTCTTCATTCGTGTTTGGTTGACTATGAAAGACTGAATACAAAATGGACAACGACCAGACCACATATAAAGACCCTGACTCTGACCCACAACTGCAGCAGCCTGCCCAGTAAACTAACCCTTAACTACAGTAAACAGCCCAGGAAGTCAGCTTGCTATAAGTCAGACTTGCAAGAAATCAGACTGCTGTCTCTAGTAACAATCCAGGAAGTTAAACAATAACTTCTGTAATAAAAGGCCCAAAATGTCCAGGACTTGGTTAATAACTGAGAGTTTCCCTAATTTCTGTGCTTACTTCCAACTTACAACCAACCAGAGAAAACCAGCTATGCCCCATACCCAATTATGTGGACTGCCCTGTCCTAGTGAGCCACCCCCTGCTGTCCCAGGCCAACAGCCTCCAATCAGGGTGCACCTGAAGCTGTCCCTTTTGTCTACTATGAAGCTCTCCCACTTCCCTGCCTGCCTTTGAGTCTCTGCCAAACACAAGTGATGGTGGCTGACTCCCTTGCTATAGCAAGCTCTGCATAAATAATTTGCTTTTCTCATTTCGTTGTTCTTCATTTATTTCTGCAACTATTATTATAGGCTTGTCCATCATGGTTTCAAAAGCAGTGAATACCACTAACAGCTAAACACTGCATATACCTTCATGCTGATACACTGATAGCATGATACCTTTTCAAGTTAGCCCACAGCAGAGTTTTTACCAGAGAAATTTCTACAGACTGTACTATTTGGGGGGGTCAATGCAATAGACAGATCTGTGGAATAGATCTTCATCTCAACATAGCTTCCAGACTCAAGATCTAAATCAAATTTAGGATGAATGTCTTAAGTGACACCTCCCTCTCCAGACCCAGGTCATATTCAATTCTGATCTTCACCTTTGGTCCTGGCTCTAGAGCTCTGTATTGGTGACTTATTAACTATGCATAGGGCTTTTTTCTTCTTACCTTTTCAAGTGTGAGGTAGGTGGGGAAACTGATCAGGAGAGAGGTTGCGTGGCTTACTTAAGCTCATGTGAACATGGCTTCAGCCTTCTAACATGACTCTCTGTCATTCCCAAAGTGAGGAATGCAGAACACTGCTGTCGTCACATTGCCAGCCCACATCCTACTATGGGGCCCTCTTGACCCAAGGAGAGGCATTCTCTGCCCTCACAGCCTGCTGACCTTGGCCCCAGGGATCCTGGAATAAGTTTCCTTCACAGCCTCTTAATGACACAGTGGGGTTGGATAAGAACATTGCTGAGTCATTCCAACCAAAGGAAAGTATTATTTATAGTGATCTACACAGACCAACTTTGGTGTTAACTGAAATGACTCCCTTCTTGCACAGGGTAAGTACGAGGCTAATTGCCACCAGTGCCCTTTAAAACAGTTCATTAAGTATATATAGACTGCTAATTGGCTCCTCCAAGTTTTCCCATCTCTCTATAGGGATAGGATCAGGTTCTTCCTCTCCTTGATGGGTTGAATTCATACAACCTCAGAGGGTTCTTCTTCCAACATAGCCTGCATCAATATTGTGCATCTTTGACAAAGGTTGACCATGGGGGTGGGGGAGGAAAAGGTTGCAGTAATTTCATCAGTACATGGTCTCTGTAGGTTTACTCTTTATCATTTTACCCTCCCCTCTCATTTCTGCCATTCAGCCTTTTGTACGTCTTCCTTTCCCGTGTGCATAACCGTCCAGTGCACTCAGCAAAACAGAGGAAGAAAGGGAACACAGAAACAAGAGACACGACCAACGTTTACAAGAAGTATGGGATTATGTAAAAAAACAGAGCCTCTAGTTGATAGGGTTACCGGAGGGGGCAGAGGAACATTCACAAGGGCTGGAAAACTTATTTCATAAAATACTGGAGGAAAACATGCCAGGCCTAGCAAGAAATCTTGATATTCAGGTACCAGAAGCACACAGAACTCCTGGGAGACTTAATGTGAAAAGGCAATCACCTCATCAAGTGGTTATTAGATTGACCAAAGTAAATGCGAAAAAAGCAATCCTATGTGTAGCCAGACAAAAACAACAAATAAACTTCAAAGGCAGGCCTATCAGATTAACTGCAGATTTCTCATCTGAAACCCTGCAAGCCAGAAGGGACTGGGTGCCTATCCTTAATCTTCTAAAACAGAATAAAGCCCAACCTAGAATTCTTTATCCGGCAAAATTAAGTTTCATCTATGAGGGAGAAATAAAGTCCTTCTCATACAAGCATTCTCTGTTGGAATTCGCAAAGACCAGACCAGCCCTACCGGAAGTTCTTAGATCGGCCTTTCACACCAAACAAGACAATAGACACTCTTCAAAGTAAAACCTTCAAAGAGTTAAAGGCTAGAACTTAAACTGCAGGATGGCACAAGGAGTAAAACAAAGCAACTGAACTTTACCCAACAATATGAATGGAAATCTTCCTCAAATTTCAATCCTTTCAATTAATGTTAATGGCTTAAACTGCCCCCTGAAGAGAAATAGACTGACAGAATGGATAAAAATACACAAGCCTAGTATCTGCTGTATACAGGAAACACATCTAACCCACAAAGATGTTTACTGGGTGAAGGTCAAGGGATGGAAAAGGATCATCCAGGCAAATGGAAGTCAAAAGAAAGCAGATGTAGCTATACTATTTGCAGACAACATAAGCTTTAGAATAACAAAAGTAAAAAAAGATAAAGAAGGCCACTTTATAATGGTGAAAGGGAAGATCCAACAAGAAGATTTAACTATTCTTAATATTTATGAACCCAATGCAGGAGCACCTAACTACATAAAGCAAACCTTGTTAGATCTTAATAACATGCTAAACAATACTGCCATAGTAGTAGGGGACTTCAACACCCCACTGAATGAACTGGACAGATCCTCCAAACAGAAAATGAGCAAAGAATAATGGACTTAAACAGAGCTCTTGAACAAAAAGATCTGACAGATCTCTACAGAACATTCCACCCAAATAAAGCTGAATTTATATTCTACTCAGCAGCCCATGGAAACTTTTCCAAAATTGACCACATACTAGCCCGCAAATAAGATCTCAACAAATTCAAAAAAATAGAAATTATACCATGTGTCTTCTCTGACCATAGAGGTATAAAACTAAGAGTTCAATTCCTGTAGAAACTCTCACCACTTCACAAAGTCATGGAAACTAAACAATTTATTACTGAAAAACTCTTGGGTCAAGGAAGAAATTGTAAGGAACCAAAACTGTTCACAGAGCTCAATTGCAAAATAGACTTCTGCATTCTTGTAAAGCTTGCTTGCCTGCTAACCGCTCAGTTATGCTTCTGTAATAACGGCTTGCTTGCAGAAACCACGGGGTAACATGAGAAAGAGTGCAGAGAGAGATAGCTATAGAACCAATCACTGTACTAGATAGATGCATATTCAACGGGTGGACAGCTCTTTGTTTGCTGCCTGAACTGACCCTATAAAACCGCCCTTCCCGCGTTGCCCGGGGTAAATGTAAGCAAGAGTTTTTTCGAACTAAATGATAATGGAGACACAAGTTACCAAAACCTGTGG
>CAUYRT010092689.1:0-34573 GCA_963574885.1 Lepilemur ruficaudatus | reverse complement strand
CCCTGTCTCAGTTGTCCCCCACTTTCTTTGGGGCTGAGATGTGTGAGCAATCAGGAAAACAAAAATAAAAACGAGATAATATTGCAGAAAGAAACAAAGAGCACAGAGCATTCTTACATCAGCAGCTCTACTTTGTTATCTTCAATCCTCCAAAACAAGGAAAGAAGCATGAAAACGTACAGTAGTAGTTGCAGAAGCAGATCATTTTAAGAACTGGACTTGAACAAAAGTCAAATTCATGTTCTAAACGACAATGGGCTGGAAACCAATGTCTTTACAATTAATGGGTTGGTGATTTTATCACAATATTTTTCTGTTGTGGTCTTGAAACAATTTTGTCAGGTCAACACAATTTTAGTTTTCAAATATATCAGAATCACTGGGACAATACACAGCTCTGTGTTCAGCCTCACACAAATACAGTACTTTTTCAAAACTGTCAGTGCTGAACTATAATTATATGTTTTACTTCAAGATCTTTCAGTTTGCATTCCTCTATTGACAATTCCAGGAATCAGAATATGCTAATGAAAATAACATTCAAAATGCAATAGAAACTACATATATGCTTGCTGGATTACACTTAATTTCTACATGGAAGGATGAAAACCCCTCCTTCCTGTCTACTAAGTAATTGGGAAAAAAGGGAAAACTTAATGGCAACACCAGAAATTTAACTCAGACCTAAGTTAAACATGTTAACACTAGGGTGATGAAAAGCCTGAATTAGCTTCCAAGAGAAAATGAAATTTCCTTCTCTGAAAACTTTTTGAAAAGGGAATGGTTTATATGTGCTCTCATCTGAAGGACACAACAATTGGCATACAGAGGTCGACGTCCAGCATTAAATTCTAGTGGGTTTCTTTCATTTAGTCACTGATGACTGATATATATATATATATACACACACACATATATAACATACAGTTTAAAAATCATAATACAGCAGAGCTTACCTTAGGACATTTGGTTCTCATAAATGAAAACTAAACTATAAATCTTGCTGCTAAAACTACCTTTAAAATATCTGGTTATATCTGATCTGTGAGTGTATAAAATGATGGAAAAACTGTTGCAGAAAGTCTTTAAAACTTACAAATATAAGCAGTAAAATAGGCAAAACAAGCAATAAAAGGAGGTACAAAGCACATGACTTAATAGGTCTTAACATCTGAATCAGCAGTAGACGCCACTGTGTGGCTTACTGCTCCTTTTCCTTTTAAAATCCTGCCCAAGTCACTTCCTCTCCCACAGAATAGCACCTTATTACACGATCTCTAGTATGCATCCTTTATCACATTGTTTTACTGCCTGTTTTTGCCCATCCTCCCCACTGGATTATAGACTTCACAGAGACCTGTAATTTATCTTTGCCTCTTTGGTGCCTATCACAATTTCAACCACAAAATAGGTACTTGAATGAATAGAAGACTATTTATTAAACCATGTCAATTGTCCCCATTCATCTCTAACCTTAAAAAAAAAAAAAAAAAAAAAAAGATTTAGAGGCCTTACATTCAAATCTTTGTAGTTCAGATTTATGACCAGCCCAAAGGGTCGTCCACCCATAGGCTCTGCAGGAATGAAGGAGTACTCAAAAGTTGCTTGTCTCTGGGGTGGCACTACAGTGTTCAGAGGAAGAGCTGTGAAATTCTGGATATAAAACTGGTAGTCCTGAGGATAACGGAATGAGGCATCTAAAGATTCAACAATGAAATCTTCTGTACCCTTGTTTGTAAAGCCTACCAGGAACTTCACAATGTTATTTGCTGGAAAATCTGAGAAACAAAATAAAGACAAGAAAATTTGCACACATACCAAGAGTTCAAAATAAAAAGATATTACTAATAGATTTTGACACCCTTTTCCTGCTGCATATAGACTTGGTTTCAGAATTCTTTTCAACAGAGCTCTCCAGTCAGCCACTAAGTAGAAATTAATCAATTAGAGATGTTGTATAAGCTAAAACCCTTTTGTCTATACTCTAGCATTCCAACATATGGGTTTAACTAAATATCTCAATTTCAGACCAGATTACGTTCAAATTACATGGTCTCAGAAAGAGTTGTGTACTTTTAACAGCAAGATTATCATGCAGCAGGGTTATGTGTCTTGCTGAAGTCACTTTCAACTCTAACTCAGTATGCTATCTGTGTAGATAAACGGAGAAAAGAATGATAAAGTCCAAGAGGATCATCTGAAAACTAACATTTGTTAGAACATAAAAAGTTAATCGGACAATCCATCTCCACTTTAAGCAAGTAGGCAAATGTAAATTTGAAGGTTAAGACCCAAGGAGGCAGATATAAAAAAAAGTAAATGAAGCAAAAATCACCTAATCAAATTATACTTTTGGCAGGCATAAAGCTGGAAAGTACATGGGAATAAAACAAAAAACTTGAGAAGACCAAGAAAATTAATAACTTTCAATATTAAGTCTTCACTAATTATACTGCTGTCTACAGAGCTGAGTTTCATCCAGTACAGTACAGACTGTGGGGTCAGACAGATTGTCTCCACAATCTATTTATTAAACTGGATAACCGTGGACGAGTTTCTTAACCTCTCTAAGCCTCAGTTCAATAATAACTATGGTGTTAGGATTAATACATGCAAGGTATTGAGAACAGTGCCTACTATATAGCCCTCAATAAATATCAGCCATTCCATTTATTTTCTTTTAATGAAATCTAGGCTCTAACCAAGGCATAATTGAAGAGATTTAATATTACATTATTTTTTTTTACATTGAAGCCATTGCATTTGATTCATTAATATTTAACACTCAAAATGTAACAAGTAACTTTGCTATGGCAGTTTGAAAAAGTTTTAAAACATCTTTGAAAATGACATTTAATTTCTATTCAAACTGAGCAGTATTTATTTTTCCCTTAGTTTAAATGCCAGCAATACTACCTACCTTACAGATATGGGTATTCATATATATGAGAAAGTTTTTTAAAAATATTTGTTTGCTCTATATTTGTTATGTAAAAGAGAATGTTAATAAAGATCTTAAGCACTACCAATGTTTTCCAAAAACCCCAAGCTTATCATTTTAAAATTCCTATATCTCAATAAAAACTAATACTTCTATATTACCTTCTCCTTTTACAAACAGGATAGTTGTATCTGCACTTGGTGAAGCTTCAGGTTCACCAGATACATCTTCTTCCTCTTTATCTTCTGCCTAAGAAAAACAACATTAAAAGTGGATTACTATGGAAGAAAAAAAATCCATCCTCCTTTAAGAATAAAGACTTCACTAGATTTTGGCAAAATATTGCTTCTCCGTGGCTTTATTGGGATTAGTGATATGAATTCCACTGTCTTGTAATAATTAAAATAGAATATCTACAGCAGTGCATCTTGATGGCAATGTGCATACCAATTCTGTGGGGATCTTACAGATCTGATTCAGGTCCAGAGTGAAGCTTGAAATCCTATATTTCTATAAGTACCCAGGATATGCCAAGGCTGCTGGTATTCAGACCACACTTTGAATTACAAATTCTAGAGCAGGGGTTGGTAAACTTTTTCTGTAAAGGGCCAAACAGCAAATATCACTCTGGAGACCATAAAGTCCCTATTGCAACTACTCAACTCTGTGACTACAGTGTGAAAGCAGCCACAGACAATACATAAAGGAGTGGGCATGGCTGGCTTTGGCCTGTGGCCACATTTTACTCGCCCTTGTTCTCAAGCACCTTGTTACAAAGATTTCCATTCATATAACAGAAAAATTTTCCTTTGAGAATGTGTCACATAATTTGCAAGAAATTGTTTTAAAAAAAAATGTTACCAGGGATCGTATTAGGGTAATATGAATGTCGTAAAACTGAATTCATGTTGCACAATTGGGCAAATTTACTAGTTGTATGCTTAAAACAAGTGAATTTTATAATACATAAACTGTATCTCAAAGTTTTTTTAAAAAGTGAACAAATATTACATTTAAAACTCTAAACCTCAGTACAGCATCATTTCTCCAGGCATTAAAAAGAGTTACAGAGATAATCATATATGTGAAGTGTTCAGGCCCTTAAATTGAGATGCTTAAGGGCACCACTGTTTACTGGCAGTTAAGTTTTCATTTATGTAAAACACTCCGTCTCGTAGTAGATAAGACTTCTCAAGGGCAAATACTGTCTTGTAATTTTAAAATTCTCCAAATTTGGCTCATGCATTTGAAAATGCACTCAAACATTTGTTCAATGACTGTGAAACTGTGTTATAAGTTATATTTTAAGTATTCTTAATGCCAGCATTCACTTGGTAAGAGTAAGTTTCTACTTTTGGGGAAAGAGACTCATAAGTAGGAAAAGAGATCAGAGAGAGGGAGGCTGGAAACACAAGCTGTAGAAATAAAAAAGAAAAGGTTTACCTGAGACACAGTTAAGAAAAATCATCCCTACGATTTGAGTAATGGGTTTTAGAATAAAAACAAATGGAAGGCAACAGCTCAAATCACTAGAGCCATATCAAAACAGGAAATAATTTATGGAGATGGGATGGATGGTAATGCTGAATTTCATTTTGGACATATGAAATTTGTGGTACACATGGAGCATCCACATGAAGCTATTCTGTGAAGAGCTGGAAATACAGGTATGGAGCTCAGTAAGGTAGGTAGTTAGAAATGAGATCTGAAAGAAACCAATAGAAGGTGGTAGTGGTTGAAATCACAGGTCTTACCAACATTAAGGGAGTGAGCAGAGGAAGAGAAGGTAGTAGAGAGACCAAGCAGCAGCAGCCAGGCAGGGAAAACTAAGAGGGGGTGCCACAGAAGCCAACATGAAAGGATTCAAGGAAGGCACAACCAGCACATGCTAAAAAGAACTCCAACAGGATAACAATGGAAAATAGGCCAGGAATTTGGCAATTAGGTTGCTTGCTGGTGACCTTAGCAAGAACAGTTGTACTAGGTATATGGGGTCAGACCATGGTTGAAAATGAATGTGAAGGGAGCAGACCAGAAAAGCTGGACAGGTTATTCTTTTAACAAGAAACTAGTGCTGGTAAAGATTTACAAAGTGGGTAGCAGCTTCAAGTGGATGAATAGTATTTAAGCATGTGTGTAGCTTAATATAACCAGTCACTGAGAAGGATCAATGCTTGAAGTTACAAAAGGCAAGATAATCTAACAAGATCCCACTGGAAGAGATGGGGATAAGAGCACACGTGGAAGGGTTAGCCTTAGAAGACAGCAAGGACAACTCAATATTAAGGAGAAAATGTAGAAAGAATGGGTAAATAATATATTTATAAGTAGACAGTAGAAAATTTGATAGAGTTCGCACTTGATGGCTTTCTTCACTTTCCGAAACTAAAGGCAATGAGGCAGACTGAAAAGGACTGATGTTAGGGGTTTAAAAGTGGTAAATGTCTGGAATGCTAGCTGCAGAAAAACTGCAAAGTATATGTAAATAAAGGTAGCTAACTCATTTATCTTACAGCTAATCAGCATATCATAAGATGTATAATGCTTACTACTTGCTACCTTATAAAACCCCAAAATATTTCAGCTATTACAGACTACCTCCAGAAGCAGAGTAAAGATACTGGTAGCACAGGATGCCTCTGGGTAGACAGCTTCAGTGGCTGGAGGACAGGCATATGAGGAAAACTTTTCACTATATACTTTGTATCTTTTAAATTCTGAGCCATTTGAATATGTTATCTATTTTAAACAATAATTTTTAAAAGAGAGCTAGTGTGATTACTACTATAGTTCCTGTTTTAATAAAAATAACGAAACTATTATTTCTATCATTTCTGCTTAAAAAATACTTTCTGAAATGATGGCAAGCTACATTGCAACCCACAGCTTTACAGAGTTAAAAAAAAAAATCAACAGAGCAGAAAAGCCCCACGTTACTTTTAAAAAGGTTTGTACTGTAAAATTTTATGCCAATAACTTGTATCTAAACCAGCTCTTGGTATCTCACATCTTAAGAAAAACCTCCTTTCCTTCGCTTGACTCCAGGACACAGGCCCAGCAGCAAACGATCCTTCCATAATCTCCCAATTATTTGATGACTTGGCAACTGAGTGTAAGTTGATAATATAGAAATCTTGGGAACAACAGGCAAAATTCTAGTTCATTCCAGAGGTGACTTTTGTAGCATCTTTGGCTCTGTGGGCCCACTTTCTTAGACAGCCTACATACAAGCCTACCCCTGCTAGTATGGCTTAGTCCAAAGGAATGAAACATTTTCCCTGCCTTCCAGTTTCAATCAACCCTAATCATTTTCTGATTTGAAAAAAAGTAATAAAGAGCACTAAGATTTTTGTACTAATTGGCCAGGGCGGGAAATGGACAATCAGAGTTGTTCTTTTTTCTCTAATGGTTCTCAAAGCAGGGAAAATGATAAAGGTATGGAAAAGTCCTGGCGAATGTTGTAAGGATATCAAGGATCTAACAGTTCCCTTCTCTATTCTCTTCCTCCACAATAAGTACATCCCAGTGCCAAAGAGCCCAAGTAATTTCACATTAATGGTTATCACAACATAATCCATCACCAAATTTCTGTACATGCCCAAATTTCAGAGCCCCAAATATCATTTTTAATCCTAAATTCCTAGGTGATTCCCTTCCAATAGTCACTCTAACAGTGGCACTTTTAGAACAAACATTTATTACAAACAATGAAGCAAGAATGTATTGATCTAGTTTAAACTGTTCACTTAACAAACCAGTTTGAAGATACAGAGCCCTAATATAAATCCTAGAAGTATGGGTAATATATACATATCAAAGGCTTGACACAGGTGATCAGTAAGGGGTTCCTATAGAAGGAGGCATTAGGAAAAAGTACACAAATTAGTAAGGCTATTCTATTCAGGCGAAACAGTATGTCCAATGTATAAAAACGGTAAGTCAAAAACATCAACAAAATAGCATGCTGATTATCATAGAAGGCATACTCTATAAAAATTAATATAAGTCAAAAGAGAAACAAAAATCTACATATTAGGCTAAATATTTTGATATTGAAATAACAGAATAGGAAATTGGTGGTTTAATCTCGAAGGAAATGACAAAATCTAGAATCATGAAACGTTCCCAGTTCAAGTGTTGTATGAAAGTAAAAGAAGAAAAAAGTCTGTGTAGGATAGATTATAGCAGAAAAGAAACAAATTTGGTCAGCTAGACACATGCTGCAACAATCTTGATTCCACCCCAATATTCTTACTGTCATACTATAATTATACAATAAAAATTTCAGAGCTGGATAACTTCTACGAGACCTTTCTCTAATTCCCTTACTCTTCATAGGACATATTTTACACATAGTTTATTATCTGCTCCTCACCCCCTGCAACCAAAATACATACACCTGCCCCAAAAACATAAGTCCAAGAGAGCAGAAAACAGTACCTGGCATATAGTAGGGACTCAAAAAAATACTTTTTAAATGAAAGCAAGCAAGCAAGAGGAAACTGAGACCCAGAGAGATAAGTCAGAAAGCTAAGCAGCATGTACCCTAAATCTATTATCCTATGATCTAGTACTATGCCCACCCACTACACTGTTACCCTCCTAGAGTCATGTCCATATGATCTCCAATTGTTCTTTAACTATTTCATGTCTCCTTCCCTGTTCCAAAAAATACTTATGCTCCATCCTCAATGACTGGGCCCTATTTTCCAACTTCAATCACATTAATAAACCTCTAAAGTCAAGAATTTCATATTTTTCTATAAATAGAATAAATTCTATATGTATTGTATATATTCTATATATATTAAATCTGCGGTCTCAAACCCCCACGGCACAGATTGGTACCAGCCCATGGCCTGTTAGGAACCAGGCCACACAGCAGGAGGTGAGCACCAGGCCAGCAAGTAAGCAAAGCATCATCTGTATTTACAGCTACTCCCCACTGCTGGCATCACCACCTGAAATCCACTTCCTTGTCAGATTAGCAACAGCATATTAGATTCCCATAGGAACACAAACTCTACTGTAAACTGCACATGTGAGGGATCTAGGTTGTGCACACCTTATGAGAATCCAGTGCCTTATGATCTGAGGTAGAGCTGAGGCGCTGATGCTAGCACTGGGCAGCAGCTGCAAAATCATCCTGAAACCACTCTGCACTCGCAACCACCCCCTCCCATCCATGGAAAAACTGTCTTCCATGAAACCGGTCCCTGGTGCTAAAAAGCTTGGGGACCTCTGTATTAAATCATATATAACACTAACCAAATCTGTGGGTTCATCTTCTTCAACCTCAGCTTCGTCATCTTCATCTTCAATTACTGAATCTTCCACTGTTTCTTCATCTTCTGTAAGATCTTGAGCCACTGCTAACGAGGCTAATAAAACATAAAAGAGGCAGTTAACCTTTACTCTGGAATACCAATGTTTTTTAAGATCAGGCATAGGCAAGAAAATTTTCCCCCGGAGTTCCTCAATGCCCCAGTTCACCAGCATGATGTCAAATTACTACGCATCTAAGAATATTTATTATACTAGTAGTTTTAACAACTGCATGTTAATTTTTAATGTGAAATGCTATTGAATTTTAAAAAGTACCCTTCAAATGTGAAAATGAACTTTGGAAACTAAAAATGCCCTGAAGCCCAAATAAAGAACTTCAAGCAATTTTGTTAAGCAAAGTAATGAAAATAAGTTTGTTGCAAAGATAAGAAACTCCTAAATTTAATCCCTGTCATTAATCATATACAACCAAAAAAAAACTGAGGTCTAAAAGAAAACAGCAACCTCAGTATCTCGGCAAGAAATAATGTTATTAGAATTTACTACAGCTGAAACTCTTAGGATTTGATAGCATACAATTCCCAGGAAAAAAATGTCTGTATCATATCCATGGTAAAAAACTAGCTTGCGCAAAATATATTGTTTAGTAAAAACTATATTGGTAACTTCAGAGGTCATACTAAAGAATCCAATTATTTTTGCATACGGCTTCAAATATGCTTTAAGATTTTTTATTTTTCCCCATACTTGCACAAAGTATAGTTGTAATGTCAAAACAATATATAAATCATAGTTTTATAGGCAAAAGTATTCTAAATAAGTCACATTAAAAAGATTTCAGGCAAGACCCTCAAAAGAATTTCCAAGTTCTAGTGTTTGCCAACATTTCTCAGAAAAAATGATGATGTGGCAATTCAGTAGAGAAAAAAATGTGGGAAGAGCATGTGTGATATCCAGGAAAAATATATTAACAACCATGCATTTCAAGTCTTTTCCACATCCTTAAGTTCTTACCGGTTGCTAAGATTTCTACAAATATTAAAGAACATTGAACCATGCATTATAAACTGAAAAACAGCTTCTACTGCTTGCTCAGCAAAAACTAAAATAGTGCGTTCATAATTTACAAGTCATTTTCAAAAACCAATAAAAAGAAATCCATGTCTGACATCGTAATTTACAGTTGTAGCTAAACTCGAGAACTTCTGAATATATATAATGACCTTACATTTCAGTGGCCATTAAACAATTTATTTTAACGTTAACCAGTAACAATTTTGTCCCTAAAAAGTCTAACAACTTTCAATTGGAAAAACTGAGCAAACATTTTCTTGAAAGAAAAAAAAATGTTTACAAGTTAATTCAGTTTAGTAAAAAGTTGATTTTCTTAAAGACGACGTTTTTTGGATCTGAAAAATATAGTCTAAATTCTAAAACTAGAATCTAGTTTTAGTAGATGTGTCAAATTTTCTTTAAAAAGCTGAATGAGAACAAACCAGCAAGCAACTCCTAAAGGAAAAGAATCTCTATACCGGCAGATGAATTCCTTAACAGTTTTCGTTAATTCTCCCACTTGGTTTTCTATCCACTAAACAGAAGCCAGTCACTTCACTTTTCTCTGTAAAACAACTGCTGGGTAACTGTCACTATTGTTCACTAGGCCACACAGCTTGCTTATAGAATGGAAAGGAATTCTAGTGATCATTTAGACTAATTCTTTCACTTTACAAATTAGAATATCGCAGTTCATGACAAAACCAGGGCAAGAGACCAAGTTGCCATATTCTTATGTTCTGCTAAGTTACTTTCACACCAGGTTAACTGTTGGAAAGAATAAACTCATATTTAAAAAAAATAAAACTCGAAGTAGACTTTTTCCAACACAATACGACGCTTCCACAAGTAAAAAATGGTTACATTAAGAGAGAGAGAGAGATAAGAGGGACATCCCCCAGGGATTCTTCAATCCGCCTTGCAGTAGGGGCGGATAAGGGAGTGAGGATGGGGAGTTTCCCCGAAATCAAGATTCCTGGTAATTCATATGGATCAGGTGTTGGAAAAAAAGGCAGGTGACCATTAAAAAATAAAGCTCTAACAGTTCAGATGTGTAGAAAACAAGGGTTTCAGCAAATGAATGAAGGCGGACTCCCGGCGTGGAAGCTAAAGACACGTCAGCCCAGAGCGCGAGGGGATGGGGGTGGAGCGGAGCTGGAGGCGGCCAAAAGAAACAAACCGGGCTGTGGCGCGCTCGGAGCGCAGCCGTGCCCACGGCCCCCTCGCTTCCCTCCTCGAGCCGAGGACCCTGCGGCTCTGGCCATCCCTGCAGGCGTAGGCCCAGGGCAGAGAAGCGAGCTCGCCCGGGCACTGCACCGGCGCTCCGCGAGCAAGAGGCAGAGGCCGCAGCGGGGTCTCGCCCTGGCGCGCGCTGCGGCCGCCTACTACGAGCTGGGGACTCGGGAGGAAGAGCGGGGGAGAAGCCGGAGAGGCGGACGCGGACACTAGGAGCAGGAGCCGCTGTCGCCTCCAACTTCAAACTTAACGTCGCTGGTGTCTTCTTCCGGGCCAACCCCCGCCGCCCAATCCCCTCGCCTTACCTCTGGGGCCGCCTCGGAGCAAGACAGTGGCGGGGAACACGAGCAAGAGAATGAGAAGCAGGCGGGGGAGGAGTCTCATGGCGCGGCCAGTCCAGTGTCCAGTCCCAGTCCGTGAGGGTCTCAGCGGCTCCGGCGGTAATGGCGTTACTCTTCATCCGGGCTCCGGGCGGGGAGGGGCGGGGCACGTACCACGCATGGGCCTTCGCCCCGCCCCTCCGCCGACCGAGGGGCGCCGCCGACGTGGCTGCTCCGCGCTCGGGGATGAGGCGCGGCGGCCGCCCGCGGAGTCACACGGCCGGTTGACGGAGCTTCTAGAGTTCCCGCGAGAGTCGGCCTCTCGCCGCAGTCACGGGCTGGACACCTGCATGCGCGTTGTCGCTTGTTCTGCCCTGCCCGGCCCTCTCAACCAATTAGCGCCCTCAGTGCTTACTTTATTTGAATTACGGTAACAGTGCTATAAGGATCACGAACTGCCTTTATGTGGCATTTAAAAGCAGAAAAAGAAATTGGGTTTTTTTTGAATAGATGATATTGTTTCCCTCCCCCTAAAAAAAAAAACCATTAAAATATATACAATGGGAAAAGACATACAGTGGAAAATATTTTTCCCCTATGTGCCCGCACCCTGTCCCATAGTTAAGACAGTTCTGAAATTCTTATGTGACATTCCAGAATTAGAAATCACCTAAGAACACTTCCCGGCAGTTAGTAAGCATTTGATAACCATACAATGGGTGCAGCAATGGCTGTACAATTTTCTTCAATTTCCTTCTCATCTACTTTGAACTTTGGGTTGCTGCAATAATCTTGTATTTCATGAAATTAATCTGAATACCAGATAGGTTTGGATTGGACCAGTGTGAGTTGTCATGATGGAACAAATAAGCTAGCTCTTATTAGGTGCTTACTGTTGTCAATCACTGTTCCTTAGAACTGTGCTTTCATATGTGCCTATAAGCTGCATATTATTACTAAGGAGAAGACAGACCCAGAGAGGTTAGTAATTTACCCACACCTTCAAAAAGCTAGCAAATGGCAGGTGCAAGATTTGAATGGGACAGTCTGGTTCCAGACTCCACACTACTGGCCTAGGACACCTGCTATTCTACTGTTGTCTCTGCTTAAGGTCTCATTGTCCTGGGAGCCCTGTAAAGGCAACTTGTAGCTCCTGCTGCCACTATCTACTTCTGTCTGCTAAAGTCACAACCTGATAGTGCTGGGCTGAATCAGCTTAACCCCATTCCAGCAGCCCACCAGTGTGGCCACTGCTGCTGTTGCTGCTGCTTCTAGGGCACCCTGCAGAAGTGGAGGGCCTCCCCAAGAGGGCATCCTCTCACTTTGCTGCTGCCTTTGCTCCTGTGCCCAGCTACCAACCCTGCCACTCTGCCCAAAGCCACCAGGACTGCTGACCCTGCTTTGATGTGGCTGAACCTTGCTAAGTTCTCCACTGACAGGAATAATCTCCCTCCCCTACTCTGTTGCACTTTCTGCTTCAGAAGTTTCAAATGAGACCTGTTCTTAGCTCCTGATGTGTGATGGATTTAGAAACACAGTCTTCTATTTAGCTTGTGGCTTTCTCCTAGTACCAGAACCAAACTGATGGAGACTACATAGAAGGCATAGTTATAGACCTCATGCTGTACTCACAATCACCTCTGCTCTCAATCCCTGCCATGGGGATGTCTCACTGACTCTCTTTTTCCTTCAAAGGACTGACTTCTGATGGGAAGGACTTCTCATTCCTTCTGTTAAAGAGATTCCTGGTAGGTCTATCTCACCAGTTGTCAGGAGATGTTTAGGTGTAGCCTGAACCTATTGTCAAAACCACAAGGAAGTTTTGATCTAGATCCAGTTGCTCATTGCACAAAAATCCAATTATAGAGACAACAAGGATTGCCAAGGAAAAAGGAATTTTTTATACAACATATCTTGCCAGGAGAACAGGAGAAGCTGCCTCAAATCCATCTCTCTGACTAATGGAGATCATGGGCTTTTAAAGATGAAGCCACATGCCTTGGGGCAGGTCATGGTATAACTAACAAGGAGCTACCTACATGCTTTGGGGCAGGTCATATGCATGGAGCATTGGGGCAGGTTATGGGGGATGGTGACTCTGGGCAGCAGGAATCTTGCTCAGGGGCCTTTGGAATCTCAACTCCTTTGTCTTGCAGAACATGCACCATCTCTGGGAAACAACTCAAAAGGTCAAGTAATTGAGGGAGAGGATTAAATAGGGGTCATTAAAATTTGTTCAATGCCCCCCCCTTTTACACTATGAGAAAAATTTAGTTTAGGCTTAAGCTGGGACTTCCACTCCTATGATGTTATCAAATGATTACTGAAAGGACAGTCTTGCTAATAAACTATCTGACACAGAAAAATAAACTAACTTGCTGTCTCTTAAGATTAACCACACGGATCTTAACTTGCTATCTCTAAGATTAAGCACATGGATCTTTAAAAACTAACTGCTTGCAGAGATTGTTTTACAGCATTTGAAAAGAGCTGAGCAGATGAAAAGGAAGTGTAAATCCTCCTTTTTTACATTCACCAGACAAGTTTGGTCAGACTACTGATAAGCCAGTCTCCAGGAGAAGGGGGAAAAAAGGGGGAAATGAATACCCTAACAGCTCACAGCTATCTCCTGTTAATCAGTCTATAGAAATAAATTTTTCTTTACCCCTTTACAATCCCCAATAAAAAGCCCAAGTCACTTGGCCTTGGAGGAGGCCAGCACTCCTTCTTTCTTCCTTTCTTGTGCTGAACTCTTTCCCTTTTCTTTAGGAGAAAGTAAAATAAATTTTTTACTTCTTTCTATCCCAATCTTTGTGTTGAGAATTCTTTCTCCACCCACATCATGAGCCCCCCAACACCCTAACATCTGGTGACCCATATGGGGACTTGCCACTACCTCCAGACCGGGAGGAAGTCACTTCTCTGCCTCTGTATGAGTTCATTTTTCTGCCTCTGTCTGGAGACTGCTCCCTCTTCTGCTACACAGCTCTCAGTACAACCTTCTTGGTGCAAATGTGCAAATACCATTTGGAATTTGGTGAGTCTCTTGGGTTCTGGAAGTGGTCATATACCCAAGGTTGGGAGTGGTAGCTTTTGTCTAGATTTGGTGTGGAAGGGAAACCGGCACCAGGTCTACCACTCAGGAGGGTGCCTTGGAGGGATTCCTCCTAACCATCCCCACTGGTCTTCACGCAGACCCAGGGACGCCTGGCTTTGGGGAAATCTCTTGGTCTTGGTCTGGGTCAGAACTCAGGGACTCAAGTTCTGGCCAGATCTCTAGGTTTCAGTCTGACTCAGAGTCAGGGAGGCCTGACATCTGATCAGAACCCTGAAGGTCATCTGAGTTGGGGATACCCCTCAGACCTTTTTTTCTGTTGACATGTGACCATCCCAAAAGGTCCTTTTCTTTCTCCTAGTTGACATCAAAGGCAACCTTCAGTTGGCCCCACCCAAAGACTCCCCACTGGGATGTCTTCTTAAGACCTAAACATTTAGTCTTCTATTGCAATACAGCCTCACCACAATATAAGTTAGATGACCAGGAGGTTTGGCCCAACAATGGATCTCTTAATCAATTACTCATGGATTTTATTTGGAACTTGAATTTTAGACAACCAGCTACTAAATGTGCAGCAGGAAAAAATAAAGTGTGCCTACTCTGGATGTTACTGATGGGATGAATTTAGAGAAAATAAAAACATACAAATAGAAAACAGACCTGCGTGACCATCCAATTAGTATAAAAAGCAGTAGCTTATGGATAAGGGAAGTAAAACACTCACTCTGGCCGGGCCCAGTGGCTCACACCTGTAATCCTAGCACTCTGGGAGGCTGAGGTGGGAGGATCACTCAAGGTCAGGAGTTTGAAACCAGCCTGACCAAGAGCAAGAACCTGTCTCTACTAAAAATAGAAAGAAATTAATTGGCTAACTAAAAATATATAGAAAAAATTAGCCAGGCATGGTGGCACATGTCTGTAGTCCCAGCTACTTGGGAGGCTGAGGCAGGAGGATTGCTTGAGCCCAGGAGTTTGAGGTTGCTGTGAGCTACGCTGACACCACAGCACTCTAGCCCAGGAAACAGAGTGAGACTCTGTCTAAAAAAAAAAAAAAAAAAAAAAAAAAAACACTCACCCTGGCTGCAGTGTTAACCAATTCTGCATCACTGTTTTCCATGTTCTCCCATAATAAGCAGATTTCCCTCCATGCCCTCCCAGAGCTCTCCACCCAATAGGTTTCAATCCTTAATTTATGGAATTAAGAATTCCATCTACTAACTTATTTAAGTTCTCCTAAATATTTCCTGACATTCTCCTACTCTCACCTCTGCATCTATTTCTTTGACGGTTTCTGTTTTCCAGGAATAGTCCACATCCTACTTACTCTCATTCATATAGCTCAGGCAAATCTGCCTTTGAGTCTCCACTTATGTCATTTTATTCTCTTAGAATTTGTAGAAGCAGGGAGTTCATTCTCTTTGCTTACTTAAGATTTCCCTCTGCATCCTTAGCAAATGTATTTATTAAGCACTGGTTTTTGTCCTTTTGTGAGCCCCTAGGCAACTGTGTGGCCAAATAACTCCTTTAAATCTTTGCTCAACTGTCACCTTCTCAATGAGGCTTATCCGGACCTCCCACTTTGAAAGTACAACCCTTCTACCCTCACACTCTCCATCCCTCTACTCTCCTCTTGTTCACAGCGCTTGCTACCTCCCACACAGGTTCAGTGTGTCCCCTGTTTGTCTCCTGTCTGTGAACAGCTTGCAGTCAGGGGCCTTTGTGCCTCTGATTCCATGCTATAGAATAGTGCCTGACACCCAGTGGGAACTCAGTAAATGTGTGTTGAATCAATGAAGGTATGGTATTGTTACAAGTCACATCTTTGCTCCATAAATATGAACCAAAGTTTGATTGTAGACCTAGTAAGAATTGAAAAAACATCGAGCAAAAAACCCCAAAAAGCTATGTTTATTATAGCTTTGCAAGCAAAGACTTAAGTGCTCTTTCACATAGGAAGGGCTAAAAAAAGAATTGGATTTTTTATACTGTACCTCTGAGGAAAAAAATTCTTTTGTGATCCTCATAAAGGGGGGCACTGTGGGAAAACAAAAGAGGAAATAAGGATGATTTGAAAGGCAGTCCAGCCCAACGCCTCACCAAGAAGGAGGGCCTCCAGTCCTTCCCCAGCGCACACCTCGTTGAGCAGAACAGATGAACTCACAACCACAGAACCCCCCCGACTCACCTGCATCTGCATACTTAGGCTCTGCCCTCCTTTCTGTTACAATAAAATGCTATTTATAGGCTTATTTGTGGTTTATATCCCATCTCCTGCTCAAGGACAGGTGGTTCAGAAAATATCCCTCTCTCCTCTGCCTCACAATAAATTTCTACGTCTCTAATTCATTGCTCCCATCAACATACAAATACACTATAACATTGCCTGTCTTAAAAAACAAAACTCCTAGGCCTCCATTCCCCTCCAGCAAATCTCATTTCTCTGCTCTCTGGCATAGTAAAACGTCACTATCTCACCACTCCATTTCCTTCTTGGCCTATTCCAACCAGGCTTTCATTTTCTTTAACGGCCTCATCTGAACCTTCCCTCCTCCCATTCTTAAGCACTTGTCTCTCTAGGCTCAGTTGGACACAGTCAGAATTCACATTATATCCAGGACCCAAAGTGCCCACATGGCCCCCTTTTAGAGCACGATCGTATGGGGGCCAGGCCATAAATGGAGTCCCGGCACCAAACTAACAGTGGGTACTTCAGGTCATCAGACCCAACCACACCTGGTCCCTAAAGGTACAAATGGAAT
Organism: Lepilemur ruficaudatus; assembly: GCA_963574885.1. Classification (NCBI taxonomy): domain Eukaryota; kingdom Metazoa; phylum Chordata; class Mammalia; order Primates; family Lepilemuridae; genus Lepilemur; species Lepilemur ruficaudatus. The sequence continues at coordinate 17,920 of CAUYRT010092689.1, read as the reverse complement.
GAATGGACATACTTGATGATTGAAAGAACCCTCACATTGTTTCCTTGACCTGTGGGATAAGAGCTAATAAGAGTATGAAAGTCCAAGTGGAAGCTTCTGAAATTGCCTCCACCACTCTTCTCCCCAGACAAGATAATAAATTAGAAACAAAACTGCATCCCCAGGGAATGGTAAAGGTGTGCGCCACCTTCAAAGAGGTGGTCTCTGTTAAATCCCAATATAATTTGCTAGCTAACTTCTACAAAAACTTGATAGAAGCCTGGGCACAGGCAAAACTCTGTTTCTACAAAAAAAATAGAAAAACTAGCTGGGTATGGGGGTCCCACACCTGTAATTCCAGCTGCTCAGGAGGCTGAGGTGCATCACTTGAGCCCAGGAGTTTAAGACTAGCTGGGGCAACAAAGTGAGATCCCGTTTCTAAAAAAAATGAATGGCTTGAGCCCAGGAGCTCAAGGCTGCAGTGATCAGGCCACTGCACTCCAGCTTGGGTGACAGAGGGAGACCTCACCTCTACAAAAATAAAAATAAAAATCAATGAGAATTATGAGACTGACAACATGGGAAAACAGCTATCAGAAACACTACGAGTTTAGGTAGGCTATTTAATTAGGATAATATGTGAAAGTGCTTCATAAACTGTAAATAATCTTTTGCAAGGTATGCTGGGGAGTAAAAAGAGGAACCATGGTAGCTTTGGAAGAGAAGAGGGTTGCAGGAAGGATTTTTTAAGGCCAGGGTAAGAATTCAATAAAGAGTTATAAAGTAAAAGTGTGAGCAGGTAAAAATGACTGCTGGAGCAAGTCCTCAAGGAGATGAAATGCATGCAGGTGAAATGAGTCTTGGGGACAAGAGATGAAAAAGACCCCGGGGAAGGAGAGAAAATTGGTAAAAGTCCACAAGAATCTGGAGGGGAGAGGAAACTGTGTCTCCCTGTAATCTGCTTCACTCTGTGAAAGCAGAAGCTGTGGCTGTCTCAACCTCCCCTCTCCCCCCAACTCCCCACTACAAGAAGAGGGTGAAGCTTCCAGCCGTGAGCTCCCTCAGCTTGCTGCACCACCACTCACAATTGCCCAGGACTTGCCGTCCCCATTTCCTGCCTTCCACCCTCAGAGGAAGAGGTGTCCCTGCCCCCTGTCCTGGGCTGCACTGTAGAACCCAGTCCCTCTCTTCTCCTCTGAGACCTTGTCTCCCATGATCCCTGCTCTCTCCTTCATCTCAGTCCCTCCCTGCCCACTGGAGCCTTCTCCGCACAGGCGTCACTGCATATTAAATCTCCACGAAGATGCTTCACAGCAGCCTCAAATTTGCCACCTCTCTCCCCGCAAACCAGCTGTCTCTCTTGTATTCTCTACCTCAGCTGAGGCAGCCACCATCCACCCAGAGCTCTGCCAGGCTTCCCAGACCCCTCTCTCCCCACTCCCTCAGCTAGGCAATGCCCATGTCCTTCCATTTCACCTTTGGAATCATTTTGCATCCACATCTTCCTTTTTATTTCCACTGCACTATTTTAGTTCCTGGCCTCAATTTATCTTGCCTGGAGTACTGTCACAGTAGCTTACCGGTACTCCTCATTCCAGCGCCACTCAACATCAAACTACCCTTTCTATCACTGTTAGGGCAATCTTTCAAAAATGCACACTGACCACTGACTCCTCTACTTAAAATCCGTCAGAGCCTCTCATCAAGATAAAGTTCAAATTTCTTAGCATGGCAATATAATGCTCTTCAGGATCATCATCATCTCTTGCCCTGAAAAGCGTGGATTTTAGACATCATCTATAGTTTAGGAAATGTAACAGGGTACTCAGGTCCCCACACTGTGTGTGAGTGTGCTCTTGCTTTCCTCACCTGTCTTGGAGAGACCTAGTCAGCAGGGAAGATCTGGCTCAGGTATCATCATTCCTGTAAAATCTCCCCGGAGGTTTTCTCACGTGGTCCAGGGCAATGTCCTCTCACAGTTACACCTGTCGCTGTTCTAGCACAGTTAACTTCTCTATCTCCCTCGATAGTTTATGTGCTCCTTGTGATCTTCACCTCATTTTCCTTTGTATCTTTGGTGTCTGACACAGGCCAGTTACATAGTTTATTGAAAGTCATTAAATGTTTATTGAAAGCAAGACTGGCTTAGACTCTGCATCCGTGAGCCATATGCCAAGGGAGGTACATTCATTTTGAGACAAACTGTAGGTAAAAGATCATGAGTCTCTCGTAATACACACGTTGAATGTAACACTTAAGCACACAGTCCTGCTTGTAGACCACCTGTGTTAATGATTCCTTTCCACCTGTTTCATCACATTTCCGTGGAGATTCCAGATACTTCATTATCCATCTTTATCTTAATAGCTACCTTTCTCCTACCATATTTTCATTTTCTCTAGAACATCCCATAAAACTACTACTACCACGATAATAGCATCTCTTTTGAAAACTTGAATAACTTCCAAAGCTTTCAATGCCTAAATTTCTAAAATGTAACACTGTTACAGTTTCAACTCACTGTGTGTTTCTCATGGTTGAATGTGTCATAATTTATGTTCCAATGCTTTGAGTTTGAGAAATTAACAAATTTTATGTTTTAAAATTCATATAAGGGGCTGGGCGTGGTGGCTCATGCCTATAATCCTAGCACTCTGGGAGGCTGAGGGAGGAGGATCACTTGAGCTCAGGAATTGGAAACCAGTGTGAGCAAGAGCAAGACCCCATCTCTACCAAAAATAGAAAAAATTATCTGGGTGTGGTGGTGCACACCTGTAGTCTCAGCTATTCGGGAGGCTGAGGCAGGAGGATCACCTGAGCTCGGGAGTTTTAGGTTATAGTGAGCTACGATGATGCCACTGTACTCTACTCAAGGCAACAGGGTAAGACTCTGTCTCAAAAAATATATATATTCATATAAGACCTGTCTTGCAGAATTCCTCAATAAAAATAACAATGATAATTATTATAGTTAATAATATTGATAGCATTTGTTTATTCAGGAGCAGATATAGACTCTACATGTATTTTCCTCTTATACTTACCTGACTAAGTACAAATCTAACTTTGATGAGATAAAAAAGCCTTTCCTTCCACTCAAGGTATATTTTGATCAATAGTTATACCTTCAGCCTGGTTCTGGGATTTATCAAAAAAACAATATGTATATTATATACATTTATTTTTCTGATGCATCTCACAAAATCAGCTGTCTCTGCCTCCTTTGTTTAAATTCAGAAGTAATTCCTCAAAACTATATTAAGGTGTTGAGACCATCCTCAGCAAAAGTGAGACCCTGTCTCTACTAAAAATAGAAAAATTAGCTGGGCTCAGTGGTACGCGCCTGTATTCGTAGCTACTCAGCAGGCTGAGGCAGGAGGATCGCTCGAGCCCAGGAGTTTGAGGTTGCAGTGAGCTATGATAATGCCACCGCACTCTAGCAGGGGTAACAGAGCAAGACTTTGTCTCAAAAAAAAAAAAAAAACTATATTAAGGTGGACATTAAAAGGGTTAGGTCTTAAGAGACCAGTCCTCTCCTTTCATCTAGGTTTTAATTGGAAAGGATTTCAGAATTAGTGTCTTCTAAAATTTGGTTGGTAGTAGAAAGAGCTTGCCTGCCTAGAGCAAAAAAGGATGTCCTGCATGGGAAACGAAACGTTGAAGTGAAATCCATGACTATTTTTGCACATCATTAAAGGCCTGGTAATATGGGAGTGGTATTCTGTGAGACTATTTGGAAAAGAAGCCATTGTATTCATCTGTTTATGTGTACGTATAATAGTTTTGATTGTTCACAGGAATAAATTATAAGAAAGTAATCACATTTCTTGGAATGTAAAACCACCATTTATGCAGATTTTAATATATCATTTGTATGTATTGATTTGGGTAGTATACTTAGTAATTAATGACTCTTCCTGGAGTGGTTGACAAAAATGATAAAGGTTTAATCTTCAGTCTTGTTTAATCTAAATCATTTCTATGTCCTTGTAAAGTATCTGGCATCTAAAAAGGAAAGGAAAAAATATTTCATAAATTTTGGGAAAAAACTGTCACTCAGTGACATAACTCCCAAAGAGCCAGCTTTTGATAACATATGGAAAAGGGGTACAAAGAAAGCCTATAGATAGATGAACTCCACAAATGATACCAACAGTATATTTTAACTAATATTTTTTTTGTTTGTTTCAATCTTTCTCCCACTAAAGAACACTATAAAGAAAAAGGCTGGCTGAGTTTCATCTTGCTTGGTTCGGTTGGAAGCTGGCAGAATGCAGAAAAGGGAATAGAAGCAAAAATCTGAATAATTCATGAGTGACTTACCAGCACAGTATAATTAAAAATTGATAGTATTAAGGTACCCTCATAAATCAACTATTAGAAACGCTGGTCTCAATCAGGGTGTAGAGAGACATACCCTATTGATTATTCCCTTCTCCCCAAAGCTATGTCTTAAATAGGCCATGGTATTTATGAATATACACCCATGGTCTGGGCTGGGGCAGAGGTGGCAGCGGCTGCATCTTCTATTTGGAATAACTCCAGCATCGGTCCTGGGTCCCAAGTCTAACTAAAATTCACTTCTATTTAGTACCTATTATGGGATAGGTGCTTGGGGATACCAAAATGAGTATGAGACAATTCCTGCACTAAAAGAGTTCTAGTCAAGTCAAGAGACATGTAAGCAGAAGAGAATTGCAATGACATGTTACAGGTGCTATTGTATCACAGGGTACAGTGTGGACATATGGGAGGAAGCAAGTCAGTTCCATCTGGAAGACAGGCAGGAAAGGCTTCGGAGGAGATGCAGCTTGAGCTGGTACGTATCTGTGAGGTAGGAACTGAAGTACATGGGAGGAAAGAAGTTGAGGAAGAACATACCAGGTAGGAGAAGCTGCACGGGCAGTAACAGGAAAGCACAGAAATAACACAGCAGGCATGGAAGTAGAGTGTAGAATTTTAGTTGTTATAGGCTGAGAAGAGGAGCAGGGAGAGGTGGGTAGGGAGAGGTTGGCTAATGGATATAAAATTACAGCTAGATAGGAGGAATACTTTCTAGTGTTCTATAGCATGATAAGGTGACTACAATTAACAATAATTGTATATTTTCAAATAGCTAAATGAGAAAATTTTGAATGACACAAGGAAATGATAAATGTCTGAGGTGATGAATTTGCTAATTATCCTGATTTGATCATCACGTTATATACACATATCAAAATATCACTCTGTATTCCATAAATACGTGCAATTAATACATCAACAAAAAATTAAAAAAGGAAATAACGTAGCATGTTTAGAAAACTACAAGTGGTTAAACATGTTTAGGAAACTACAAGTGTATGAAGAGGAGAAAGCAGTGAATGACAAGACTGATAGGAAGGCAAGAGCTACATCACAGAGGACCACGTTGGTGGTATAGTGGTGAGCATAGCTGCTTTCCATCACAGAGGACCTTGTATGCCATGCTAAGAAGCTGGATTTTATGCAGAATGCAACTGGAAACCATCGAAGGGCTTTATGCAGGGGGGGAGCATGATCATATTTTGCTTTTGAGAGATCATGTCTACTCTGTGGAGGATGGAATAACGGGGAGCAGAACCGGAGGCAGAAACACCAATTGGGAGGTGACTATACAAGGTCAGATGAAAAATGATGGGGGCTTGAAATGAAGCAGTACCAGCAGGAATGGAGATAAGGGGCCCAGCACAAGTTCAGAGGGAGGGGCTTCCAAGGACAGGAGCAAGGAGAGGCCCTCATCTGAGCATGGAGGGGAAGGCTAGCTGAACATTACAGAAATGTAACTTCAGGAACTCATATTTAATTTTCTATTATTTTCAAATTACATGGAAATATGACACTCTTTATAATGACCATCAAAGTGACCTACCACGGTCATGGATTTTGGATGATTCTCTAAGCTTCTTGGTCTGTAGGAAATAGAAATAGAAAATAATGTCAAAAAAGGCAGGGAGGAGAGGATTAAAACAGTGAACATGATGAACAAGTATGCCATTATTTAGCATATTTTTCCTCATGTTCAAGGAGCAATTGTCATTTAAGACAGAAGTACAAGACTCTCAAAGATTAAGATAAGGTTTTTTGGTATATGACATATGGATCACTCTCACTGCGCTTAAATAAAAATATTGAGCCACAGTCTCATTACATTTAACATTCTCTTAGATTTACTTAGGATAAGATTCTGGCTATCACTTGAAAATCTAAGGAATTTCCTTGAAAGTTATGAAGAACTAAAGGCAAAAATAAGACATCACTGAAGTTGACTGATGAGGAGTTATTTTAAAAAATTAAAAAATAAAAATAAGACATCTGAGACTATTAAAGTGCTTACTTTTATATCCCTATTTTCCACTATTTTCACTACTAAAGACAATTTACAAAATCAGTACCATAATTTTGAGATGACGTAGAGGTAGTCTAGAGCATATGCGCATGCTGAATGTACCGAGACCAATCGGCCAATGGGAGCCTCCAGAGACGGTGGAGGCTGCAGGCTCATGTAGGTGTGGAGTCTTCTAACAACTGATCTTATTAGCTGGAAAGGGCCTTGAGAGCTCTTCTGCCCCATCTCACCCCCTTGCTTCAAGGCCAGTCTAAACCTATATAAATGAGCCTCATATCCATCACGAAAATAGGCCAAGTAAACAAATGGCTGAACTGGTGAAACATATATATTTATATTCACATTTTCTTATTTTAAAATAATTCTAGAAAAAATATTCCATAGTTTCTCTCAGTAACTTAGAAGATCCATATTCAGTTTAAATTAGCATTTACTCAGTATTTGTGATATCAGATCACATTCTTTCATATTAGGAAAAAAGTCATAATTAACTTGTGGCTTTGCAAACACTAGTTTAAATCTGCCAAGGGGTTCTGATTTTCAAAACATAGTTGTATTTGCAAATGGTATGTTGAACAAACATGACTCATGACATAATCAAAATGCAACTTTAATTGTGGTCTCTTACTTCTACCTTAAGCTTTTTTCACTCAGGGAAGCTTTTCCTTGGCCATTGGATGAATACACAGCAGGCCCAATGACTTTTTTGGACACCCTAAGCTAACAGTCAGTCCTCACTGTGAGTCACCAACAGTCTCAATTCAGTAAGTAGAATGTCCAATCTTAATATTATTAATCAATCCTTTCATCTTCATTCAAAAGCAGGACTTCTCCTCCCCCTTTGTCAGCTCAGGCCTATAGTTGGTGGACACAATTGCCTTTGGAGGCCAGTTTCTGCCCTCTCTTTGCTTACCTCCTTCTCCATTTGCAAGAGGAGGGAAAAGAAGTAAGGCAGCAGGACAGCTCTTACTTGGCTGGTGATTTCAGAGTCTCAGCTTGGCAAATAGCTAAAACTGATTCTTTCTCTTTGGAGCTTGCCATTGCTAAGGACCTCTGTCCTGCAGTTCCCTTGACCCAAGTTGATGCATCTCTCTTCTGGGTGGTCACTTGATACTCCTTCCTCAGCCCTAAGAGTCTGACATTCTATTCCAGTTTCTTGCCGCTGGTATCTTTTCAGGCCACCTTCAGCAGAGCCTAAGAATACTCACCTCTCACCTGCATGGTTCTTAGGGAATGATCACACCCATCCTTTGTCCTGACAGCTCTAGAAGGAAAGCCACCCAACACAGCCCCTTTGCTGTGCTGCCACACCTTGCCTTAGTTTTCTTAGGTGTGAATGAATCACCAGTCCTCTGTGTTTCCCAACTTTTAGGGAATTCCAAAAACATTCCAAAACTCTCTAGGTGATTCCCCTGGAAATCCCTCTTTGAGGTTTAGGTAAAAGAGGTAGAATTACTTGGGGGAGATTAGACCTCATGACATGATAGATTCAAAGAAATCTCTTTTCCAAATCTTCCCAACTCTCTACACTTTTTATATCTTGGATCTGGCCAAGGGATAGGAGTCATGAAATGGGTTCTTTGAAATAATTTCCTTCAGAAAATCTGCACATGGGGAAAACTCACTCTAACTTTGGGAACTCATAACTGTTTTATTAGCACCTGAGGAACTGGGCCAGGAAGAGTCTCATTTTAATATCTTACTATGCTCTTAATGCCACAGGGCTTGTGCATATACCTTGTAGCATCAGATATTGAGAGTCTTCTAAAATAACAGATTATAAGATTTAATGTTAGTGTAAGAAAATCTGGTCATAAAATATACAGTAGGAGGTGGGAGGATCACCTGAGGCCAGGTGTTTAAGACCAGGCAACAGTGAGACCTGTCTCTACAAAAAATAAAAAATTTAGTCAGGCATGGTTGCACATGCCTATAGTCCTAGCTACTTGGGAGGCTAAAGCAGGAAGATTGCTTGAGCTCAGGAATTTGAGATTACAGTGAGCTATGAACACACCACTGCACTCCAGCCTGGGCCATAGAACAACAGACCCTGTCCCAAAAAAAAAAAAAATACATATTAGAGTAAGTAATTTTGTGGTAGAAAAAAATCTTAGCTCATAATCTTTATAGTATCTTCCTTAGAGGTGACTGTATGTTCCATAAGGGCAGGGAACCTGGCTTTCCATTTCAGGTTCTACAAAACATTACTCAAACAACTATTTTATGCTAGGCAAAATACAAAGCATTTTCGTATTGTTTATCTTAAATTGAGATAAGAAAAATAATTTTTAAAAAATGTATTATTTAGTATATATATATTTACAGTTAAAGAAATTATTAATTTTAAAAAGGAAAACTTGGCCGGGCGCGGTGGCTCACACCTGTAATCCTAGCACTCTGGGAGGTTGAGGCGGGAGGATCGCTCAAGGTCAGGAGTTCAAAACCAGCCTGAGCAAGAGCCAGACCCTGTCTCTACTAAAAATAGAAACAAATTAATTGGCCAATGAAAAATAAAAAATAAATAAAATAAAAATAAATTAATTAATAAATAAAAAGGAAAATTTACCTTGGTTTTCTGACTCTTTCTTTAGGCCTTCTAATTAAGTCTTCCAAATGTTTATTTCTCTCTTCCAAGCTGAAGAAAGAAACAGTTGAATTTTATGACTAAAATTGACTTTTCTAGACTAATTTTTTTTTAGATTCATTGCAGGATTTGAATACATAAATTCAAACAGTAATCTAGTTACGTATATACATCATCTATCTATCCATCTCACCATATAGAAACTTGGGATTCTTTCCTAGCAACTAAAATTATTTGATTAGTTTTCCTTTTTATAGGTTCCAGTGGTGAAAAAGCGAAGTAGAGAGTATTATAGTAAATACATAAAGTAACTTTTAGATATTCTTCTATTTGTTCACGCAGTGCTAGGTAGAGAACTGATCCCTCTGTGTGAGTAAACCCAACATGACCCTGGGGTAACATGTTAAAATCAACCCCCCTGAGCTGGGAACTGCTTTAACATGGGAAAATGTATGATAGTGTTACAGGACAGTCACAGCATTCAGGTAACCTGCTATACATTTATTTGGTCTATTTTTATGGCTTTTTAGCAAGAGAGATACAAGTGTTTCATTATTGCCCCTAGGAGGGCAAATTCGATTAAGATACTCTCCTCCCCAAACCCATTTTCCCATCCAGGGAGGTTGTGTGAGTTTTCTGTGGCTGCTGCAACAAATTACCCCAAATTCTGTGGCTTAAAACAGCACATGTTATTGTCTGTTGGTCAGAAGTCCAAAATCAGTTTCACTGAGTTGAAATCAGGATGTCATCAGGGACGTGCTGCCTCCAGAGGCTCTGAGGGGAATCGTGTGCCTTGCCTCGCTCAGCTTTGGAGGCGTCCTCATTCCTCGGGGGACGCACGGCCCTGCATCACATCGCTTTTTCTCCCTGATTCCATGGTCCTATTGCCTCTTCAACTTCTGTCATCAAATTTCTTTCTGCCTCACCCTCTCATAGAGACACTTGTGTTTGCTTTCAGGGCCCACTCAGATAATCCAAAATAATCTCTCCAACCCAAGATCCAATGTAATCACATCTGCGAACCTCCTCTGCCATATAAGGTAACATTCACAGGTTCCAGGGGTTAGGACTTAGATATTTTGGGGGGATATTCCTCAGCCCAATGTAGAGGAAAAACAGAACATTAGAGGAGATGAAATTCTATTGCAGAGGTCTAAACTCAAACACCTATGGAAGGGTCAGGCAGGTTTGTGAAATGAGTAAAGCCAGCTGAATGGTGATTCAGATAAACCAAGAGCACACCCCTAGGCCTCTCCTAAAGGAAGAAATTGCTACTCAGCTCTTACCACATGGTTCTGTGTGGGAATACTGTGGCAATGATGCCAGATCTTGTTTTTAAAGAGATTTTTGTAGAAAATTTCCTTTTTAAATTTTAACAATTAATTTTAAAATATTTTAAACATTATATGGACAAAACAAAACACATATGCCTCAGGACATAACTTCTAGGTTGTCATTTTGAAACCTATACACCTTTTGGTCCAGAGACATCAGGCTTTGTTTGCAAAGGGTAAAAGAGCACAAGCTGCCAAGTCCAGGAAGAGAATATTAAACAGACCCTCTGAATACCAAAAGTCTGAGTCTATCATGCTTTATTAACAGAGAAATGGCATGGAAAAAATCTTTTGTATTTCTAGAGTTGAAAATAATGGGCCTAACTCTTGGGGGAGGGGGGATATCCAAAGAAAGAAAAAGTTTTTCCAAGCGTGCAACAAAGTAACAGTGGAATACAGTCACAGGTTGCTTCTGTGTATAGAGCTGAGCACAAAAAGCTATAGCCTAAGCCCAAGTAAACAGAGCCCTTGGTTATTATGGAGGAAGCAATGTTCTCCTTGGGGGGCATGCAAGGCCTATGCTGAGAGCTAGGCACCCAAAGCAGTACCACCAAGTGGAGTATAAAGAGTGGTTTTAATTTGCGCTTGATGATGAGCAACTTCTCCTTTTTTTTTTTCTTTTTTGATAGAAACTAAATGTTCCAATTTATTCCATCTTCATGATTACAGACATCACTGGGCAGGGTGGGTAAACAAGGCAAATAAAGCAAACACCTTTTCTCCCCCATTTAACCAGATGCAGCATTTTGGCATTTTTATGATATGCAGGTTGACTTAATTCATTGACTTGGGTTGAAAGCTGGCAATGGCAAATCTTTGCAATTTAGGTTCTTCCTCCGCAGCTACTCCAGGTATCCTAATTCCTGAACTACACTGTGAGCTCTGAAATGGTGTTTGCTGCAACATTCTTGAAGCTTTCACATTTTAATCTGGAACCTCTCCTTAAGAGAGGAACCATCTGTTAAAAGCTGTCTTCCTCTTCGCTACTCCAGGCCACCAGTCATCTTAACCATTAGTTATTATAATATAAAAATAAAACTGTGCTCCTAAGCATTGATTGAAACTGCTGTGCCCAGATGCCTTTTTACAGCATTAGTATCCTGAGAGAAAAAAGAGGTCCTAACCAATTGCTTTCATCAACAATGACCCCAGTACAGTGTACATAATGTCCTTTGCAACAAAAATAAATAGGTCAGGCAATCTTGATCATCCTGACTAGTTTATCATTGTCTACATACAAGGTATATTTAAAGCTGACCCCAGACTAAATATTGCAACCGTAAGCCCAAGAAATTATTCAATTTTAGCACATTTGAGTGCCTGCAAGATGCCAGAGCAAGTGAGAAATCATCTCAAAGCAAAGAGTTGATCACCTTTTAAAAGTGAGAGGAAAACATCAAGGAGGAGGAAATAAAACTCCTCTCTCCTAAATTCTTCATCAAATCTGATGGCTATCTTCACAGCCTTAGTTGACAAAATCCAGAGTCTTCAATTTCCTGATTTGAGTAATTCATTTTCAAGGTGACTGTCAAGGTCAAGAAGAGTTTTTAGGCTTTTCTTTGCCATGGCCCATGAACTCCAGTCCTTCAATAGGAATCTCTTTCTCTATTGCTTTCTAGCACACTACTTGTAATGCCTGAATAGGTCAGTGCATGGATCCCCAGAGCTGTCCCCCTTGAGAAACTTCTGGGCAAACCAGTGATTGAAGCACTGGTCGTACTCGCATTTCATGTCTGTGCAAGCGTCTCCTATACTATTCATGGTGACAGTGATGGCAGCAGCGGCAGCGCTGATGAGTATCTTTTCATGTGTTTATTTGCCTCCCATATATCTCTTGGTGAAGTATCTGTTCAAATCATTGCCACTTTTTATTGGATTGTTTTCTTATTATTGAGTTTTGAGAGTTCATTACATCAGAATAGAAGTTCTTTAACAGATACCCGATTTGCAAAAATACGTTCTTTCGGACTGTGACTTGTCTTTTCATCTATTACCAGTGTCTTTGGAAGAGCAGTTTTTAACTCTCACAAAGTCAAACTTATCAAAATTTTCTCTTATGGCTCATGCTTTTTGTGACATGTCTAAGAAATTGCTGCCTAACCCAAGGTTACAGAAATTTTCTCATTTGCTTCCTTCTAGAAGTGTTACACGTTTAGCCTTTATTTTTTTATTTTTATTTTTTTGAGACAGAGTCTCACTCTGTTGCCTGGGCTAGAGTGCCGTGGCATAAGCCTATCTCACAGCAACCTCAAACTCCTGAGCTCAAGTGATTCTTCTGCCTCAGCCTCCCTAGTAGCTGGGACTACAGGCAAGTGCCACCATGCCCGGCTAATTTTTTTCTATATATTTTTAGTCGGCCAATTAATTTCTTTCTATTTTTAGTAGAGGCGGGGTCTCACTCTTGCTCAGGCTAGTCTCGAACTCCTGAGCTCAAACGATCCACCTGCCTCGGCCTCTCAAAGTGCTAGGATTACAGGTGTGAGCCACTGTGCCCAGCCCACTTTTATCCTTTATATTTAGGTCTGTTATCCATTTTATTTTGTATGTGGTGCAGGGTATATATTTCAATACCATTTGTTGAAAAGACTATCCTTGTTGTACTTCATTGCCTTTGTACCTTTGTCAAAAATCACTTGTCCATGTATGTGTGGGTCTATGTCTGCACTCTCTAGTCTATTCCATTGATCTTTTTCTATTTTTAGACCAATGTTTTGATTACTGTAGATTTATAAAAAGTCAAAATCAGGGTTTCCCTCCCATTTTGTCCTTCTTAATCAGAGTTCTTTTGAATATCCATAGGAGTTTGGTATCAGCTTGTCCATTTCTAAACAAAACAAAACATCAAAAAACCCAAAGCTGCTGGGATTCTGATGGGATTGCATTAAGTCTATAAATGAACTTGTGGAAAATCTTAACAATATTGAGTCTTTAGACCCATGAAAAAGGTATACCTCTCCATTTATTTAACTCTACTTTCTCTCAACTGTGTTTTGTACTTTTCAGTGTACAAGTATTTTACATGTTTTTGCCAAATTTACACCGAGGTGGTTCATATTTTTAATGCTATCAGAAATTTTTTAAAATTTAATTTCTGACTGTCCACTGCTAGTGTATAGAATACAACTGACTTCTGTACATTTATCTTACATCCTGCTACCTTGCTAATCAAATTAAATAGTCCTAGTAGCTTTTTTGTAGACTCCATCAGATTTTCTACATAGATGATCATGTCGTCTGTGAATAAATTCACTTTTGCTTCTTCATGTCAAATCTGGATGTGTTTTATTCCTTTTCCTTGCCTGACTGCACTGGACAGAACTTCCAGTACAATGCAAACAAAGTCTTGTTCCTGATCTTGAGAAAGCATTCAGTCTTTCATCACTAAGTATAATGTTAGTTAGCTTTTTGCAGGTCCTCTTTATTGTTATTGTGGAAGTTCCCTTCTGTTCCTAGTTCATTTAGGTTTTTTTTTATCAAGAATGATGCTGGATTTTGTCAAATGCTTCTTCTGTCTATTGAAATTATCATATGCTTTTTCCTTTATAGTTTTTTAAATATACTGACTAACATTGATGGACACAATTGTTATTAGAGATAAAGCTGACCACTTTTTGCCAAATAAGGCAACACTTGTAGATTCTAGCGATTAAGACATGGATCAGCTATTCATCTTTACCTACCACTTTTTCTTATGCCAATGCTTTTTGACTAAAAAAGAAAAAGAAATCAAAGAAATATAATGGGATTATAACTAAAAATAGGGCAATATTAATACTGTTTTAATTTGCTGTATATTTAAATGCAGCTATTTTCTGGGGGTTACAAATTTTAGAGATAAACAAATATTCACCTTATTTCTCTGTGATCAAGGTATATAAATGCTTGGATTTTTAATAGCATGTTCAATCCAATCAAATATTTTGATCACCCTGTACTAAAACTATAATGAAACTTACAAAGAAAGGTGTGTTTTTGTGTTTTGTTTCGGTTTTTTGCGCTCTGAAATTTTCTGTGATTTTGGATTTGGTTTTTCATAGAAAAGCATTTACAGAGACTTCATGTGGGTAGAAACCACAGTTGCTGTGACAGGGCAGTGAGCTGTCATCTGAATCCAGTGTTGTCTATAGGAGATAAGGCACTGGAGGTATTCTTCTAGGACTCTGCGGGTATTTTGTGGATAATGAATAGTAAATAAGTTAATGGGAAGGACTTTGATGAGTGACTTCAAAAACTATAAAATATGACCAGGGATCACATGATGGGTAGGCAATGTACTAAAAGACAACCTTGCGTAACAAGGTAGTGAGACTGGATGGGATGGGAGGATAGGACAGGAAATGAACTGGAATATTTTTATGAGAGGATCCATCTCTCACCAGGATGCTGTCAGAGTTGAGATAAATAGAACAAGTCTCAAATTTCACAGGAAGGTGTTTCAGAATCAGGAATGTATGGAGAAGGGACTTCCACACCTGAAACAGATGTAGCCATAGGTGTTAGAGAGAAAGTGATATTTGGAAAAGAGAGATGCATGACCCCCCAAATCTCTGTAGCCTTGTGGAAAAGCTACCTGATTCACAGTTGGAAGACAAAGAATGCACCGCACCTCTAAGGAAATGGCATTTGAGCAGAGTTTGAAGGATAACATGTAGTGACTGGGGTGAGGATAGCCTGAGCATTCCAGGTGGAACAATGTATGCTAAAACTCAGAGGCAAAAGGAAATGTGGTATATTTGAGAAACTATAATATTTCCATTGTGGTTAAAAGCAAGTCAAGGAATGGTTATATGAGACTGGAGAGATAAGCAAGAGCTTGATCATGAAGAAACTTGAAGGCCATATTAAGGATTTTTTATTTATTTATTTTTGAGATGGGGTCTCGCTCTGTCACCCAGGCTAGAGTGTAGTGGTGTCATCATAGCTCACTGCAACCTCAAGTGATCCTGTCTCAGTCTCCCAAGTGGCTGGGACTACAGGTCCATACCACCACACCTGGCTAATTTTTTTATTTTTTGTAGAGATAGGGTCTCACTACTGCCCAGGCTGGTCTCACACTCCTGGACTCAAGTGATCTTCCCACCTTGGCCTCCCAAAATGCTGGGATTACAGGCATTGCCCAGCTGACAACTCTTTCAATAAGGCTTATAGAATTCAGGTGCCATGTCTCTTCTTGAACACAGATTGGATCAATCACTCAACTGAAATACATATTTAAACTTTTTTTCATTTTAAAAATAACAAGTAATGCAATACTGCCAAAATGACAGTTTGATATTGTTTTTAAAATATGAATTTATTTTTTATTTTGATATTAATATTTTCTGAGACCATGATAACTAAGCATTGGCTGAATTTCTTGGTTATGAGCTGGGGAGGGGTCTAATTTTACATCTCTTCAGTATACAGCATCCTCTTCCCCGTTGAAATTTAAAACTTGCCTGCATTAGTCTGAAAAATGGAAAAATTATTTTACCATTTGTTCTGCTTAGAAACAATAGTGAAAACCAAAAGCAAACTTTCCAAGACATAAATGCCTGCACTTTTAATTATCTTGTTATCTTAGTCCTATAGAAAGCTCATATTTTGGGAGGCACTTTCTAAGTAAGATTAGATCATTTGTTTAAGCTCTAGTGATAGCCAGCACTTATGCATAAACTGAGGATATGATGGAGGAAGAAGCTTGTTAGAAGTGAAGATCACAAATCAGTGGATAACTATGCAGAATTTAAGAACACTAATTTTGGAGTGTTTCAAGCTGTATCTCATCCTGATAAGAGTGTTTATCTGTACTTGATGTTTGTATAGATATGTTTAATTTGGTGTGCATTCAATAACTTTTTGTGAATAAATTCTAAGCACTGCAAGGTTATTTTACTTGAATACTATGATAACATACTCTAAAATTTTTGGATCTTTCTTACTAATCCTTCATTACCCATTAAAATCAAAGGGAGCTCTGAGAAAGGAAGATGAAAATTTGGTTGCTTAACTCTGTTTGAGTAGTCCAGACATCAAGCAGATTAGCTATATTAATGAAGAGTGGTCTTAATTTATAAAACCGCACATTTTTCCACTTTCTAGAGTCTTACAAAATGAACTTAGAAGCCAGAGAGTGAAATAAAATGTTAGTAAATATTCACCAAACTTAAGATGAATTTGTTTTTTCAACTTACTGTGCAATCTGGGAGTGGGATATCTCAAGCCTTTGATCAGCACATTCAATAATTTCTTCATATGATGTAACCTTGAAAAAATAAGCAAAGTCAGTTATTCTTTGATAAATTCTAGAATTTTTTAAAGATGTTTTTTCCTTTTTAAAATCACTAGAAGTTTAAGTTCAATTATTTGACTCCTATCAATGAAAGTTTTACAACAGGCAAAACACCTTCCTTATATTTTGGGATCAGGAATATGAATAAAAATAGAATTATAACATGCCTACTCACCACAGAAAAAGTATCAAAAGATGGCCAACTGTAGTGAGTTGACTATAATCCAGTTGTCTTAC
Source organism: Lepilemur ruficaudatus (assembly GCA_963574885.1). NCBI lineage: Eukaryota > Metazoa > Chordata > Mammalia > Primates > Lepilemuridae > Lepilemur > Lepilemur ruficaudatus. The sequence goes on along the minus strand of CAUYRT010092689.1, from coordinate 1,148 downwards.
ATACAAGCAGTATATCAACTAAGGGTTATAGTCCATTTGGTTAAAAGTTACGGCAGTTTTAAAAGGTAAATAAACTAGGACACTAAGTTGGCAAGATTTAGTATTACTCTGAAAGTGAAATAGCAATACTAAGACTTTAAATTGCCTACAGTAGAATGGACAGATACACAATGCTCTTTCCTAGCTTCTAGATAAAAGGCTAATGGGGGTGTATTATAATGCATTAGAAAGTAAAAAGGGTCAATATAAATGTGCTACATTATCCCACAGATCTTTTTTAGCTCTAATATTCTATTATTTTAATATTTGTCATAGTTTCCAAAAGGCACAAATATTTCCATAAGAAAATATGTACCTTATTTATTAAGTTGCCTAAATGTCTTTGATATTTGTCATTTTCCTCAACAAGCCTGTTGCAGTGGTCTTCTTTTGACTCTAGAAGATTTCTCAATTTTGAGATCTATTGGAGAAATATCAGTAAAAATAATAACCTGGAAATAGTCATGAAAGCTGTATATGGAGGCTAAGAACAGTGAGTTATACTATATTGCGATATTCTCCTAAATTGAGTTCTACCACAGGTGAATCATGAGAATGCTACGAACCAGATCCTGATTAGATTGTACCATAGAACAGAAGAGTGAAATTATAATGTGGTTTTACCTTTTCTCTTATTTTGTACTATGAAACTGCTTTGTAAACAACTAAACACCTATTCATGAATATAAATATTTACCAGCCCAAAATCTTCACTATCTTCTTTCCATGTATAACCAATGCATAGACATATTTGATTCCATCTAAAGTAAAGCATCGATGTTGTGCTTGATGATGTATTTTCAGGTTTGAGAAATATTCTCCCCTGCATAAATGACTGCAAGTTTGTAAAAAGATTCAGCTTAATCTATTTCATGTCCTGACACCTATGGTCCAATTTTTACTTGCAAGAAAGTCATTAAAAATTTAAAATTGTGTTTCTATAAATGACATCTATGATTACTTGTTAGGAAATAGTCGTTTTTTTATTTCAGCATCTTACAGGGGTACAAATGTTTAGGTTACATATATTGCCTATGCCCTGCCCGAATCAGAGCTTCAATCGTGTTCGTCCCCCAGATGGTGCACACCACACCCATTAGGTGTGTATA
>CAUYRT010092686.1:0-11001 GCA_963574885.1 Lepilemur ruficaudatus | reverse complement strand
AGCTCACAGCAACCTCAAACTCCTGGGCTCAAGTGATCCTTCTGCCTCAGCCTCCCGAGTAGCTGGGACTACAGGCATGAGCCACCATGCCCGGCTAATTTTTTCTATATATTTTTAGTTGGCCAATTAATTTCTTTCTATTGTATAGTAGAGACGAGGTCTCGCTCTTGCTCAGGCTGGTTTTGAACTCCTGACTTTGAGTGATCCTCCTGCCTCCGCCTCCCAGGGTGCTAGGATTACAGGTGTGAGCCACTGCACCCGGCCTTGTTTTTTTCTGATATCAAAAAAGACTTACTATTATGACCCCAGTCCACCCAAATTGTAAACTATAATGCATTATGTTTGAATAAGTTAAGAGATATAGATTTTAATAATAAAACCACTTTATAGCAGCAGTGGTTCTGTAAATGGATATTTTACCTATTAAACAAAATATAATTGGAAAATAAAATACACTGTCACCCAAATAATGGCTTATGTTACAAATAATCAGTTTGGATGTAGCTACAAGATTTTTCTAGCACAGTAGTAAATTAAACACTTCAGTAAATTTGTCAAATTGATGAAAATCCTAAACTTGTGTGTTTTATTTTAATGGTGTAAGAATATGAACAAGATGTTTTTATTTCTTTTATTCACATTAGAGTGAACAGAAGAATAGTTTCAGAGACAAAGAAAGTTTCTAGGATTTTCCCGTGAAAAGGAGGTTATAGCAGTTAGAAATGCCAGCAGTAACTTACATCAATAGTTTATTAAGAATTTTTTTCTCATAATGGCATTCCAGGCGTATGTGGTTACTATTGTAGGCTCACCTTTTCAGCTCTCCCATCAGGAACTCAGGTACTTTCTATCTTTCTGTGGTGTTATTTGTAGCAAGTTGGTTTGCATGCTCCTGTTTGTTGCCTCATGGTTGCAAGATGGCTGCTATAGGTCCAGCCATCAAGAAAAAAGAGAAAGAATCAGGACATCTCTGACCCTTTATTAGGCCACTTTCAGATATCTATCTTCTAGACAAGGGTCATGTCACATGGTCATGTATAGTTACAAGGAGACTAGGAAAGTAAGGAACAGGATTGCCATTATTGGTTTGGCTAGCAATGACTAATCTTCAGAGGCCAGGCAATTGTTACCTCCAAATAAAATTGGGGTGCTGTTCAGAAAGAAGGGGCTGGATATAAACTTTTAGAGGTTTATATGTTTTGATCAACAATATGATCTGGTTTTGGTTTGGTTGGAAATAGGAAGCTCGCTGAGGAAGAGAGACATCTGAAAGTGGTCTCAATCTGGCCATAAGAATTTGGGCCTCTAGTGTTGTTTGCTGATGTATGGGGCTTTTTTTTTTTTTTCCCAGAGATTTCTGAAAACGTGGCTATGTTACTAAGCCAAAGCCAATTATCTTTCAAAGTGATCTTCATTTTTTTATTAGTTTCTCAGAAAGAACAGTACAAATTATTAAAAAGATTGATGCTAATATGCTATTGATGAGAACCAGTGAGCTCATTTGTAACCTCATTTCTATAAATGACACAGGCTTTTCAGCATAAGAAAAAGAGATGTATTGGGAAGACAGTGAAAACCAGTTTCTTTCCTCCAAACAGAATCTCTTCCTTCTTTTACTCTACCATGAAATATTGCTATTGACCTAATGTTTTGTTTTTAAAATTCTAGGAATCACTCTTCAGAAATATAGAATTAATGAACTCAAATGGTTGTTAATATTTTGTTGTTGAAATAGCAGAGCAGATTAAAACTAACAAAAGTTGATGGGGATTATGACATTTACTAGCATAATTTTCCTACGTAACTGGTGTGCAGTTACAAGGAGAAGAGAGGAAGCTGTGAGGTTGCCCAACTAGATGGACCTTTGCAGTATTGACACCTGGTGCTGAATTCCCAGAAATTTCCCGTGGCATATTGTTGTGCTTAGAGGCAGGAGTGGGCCAATTTAGAGAAGAGGCTTAGAAACCCTGCCTAGAGTAGATGATGAAGAACTGTGAAAACTGTTAAATCTTCAGTTTACTTAAGCAACTAAGATTCAATTAAACCCTCTTTAGCAAGTCTAAACTTTTAGAGCTCTTGCTGTTAAAATTCAACTTACTGAGCTATTAAAAGTTATTTTCTCCTCCAAATTAGGTGTGGTGGAATAGGGGAAAGATAAAAAAAGACACATATAAATACGATAATGAGAAAAACACTCCTCCTCCCCATTTTCTTATGTGTTAGATAAAAGCCAGAGGGCCTAACAAAATAAGATACTGAGAGAACCACTGTAGCCATCTGAAACAACAAAACAGCTATTTTAATTCATAAAAAAGCTTCCTTGTAGTAGCCTTCATCATTAGCCACTCATTCTAAAGTCATTTTAGAGGAAAAAGAACTTGTTCAGATGTAATAAAAAAACACGAAGCCGAAATTTCTTTAGGTCTCCAAGATTTTTTTTCCTTATTAAATCAATTTTGTAAATGGGTTTTCTACCGGATTTAAACCAACCATTTTGTTCTTCAAAAGTCTGTTGTTTTGCATTTTAAAATACAGTCACTTCTCAGGGCACCATCTCTGATCAGAGGGAGAATTTTAAATTCCTTTTCCCACAGATAGGGGTGTAGAGGAAAGAACACCAACTGAAGGAGCAGCTTGGAGCAGTTCCCTATCAAATTAGGTAAATCTGCCCCCCCTCTGGACTTCATTGTCTCCTCTGTAATATGATAAGAGAACTATCTAGATTGGACTAGATAGTCTTTCACTCTCCCTGTCTTAGTTCAGGCTGTTATAACAAATACCAGAGACCATGTGGTTTAAACAACGAACATTTATTTCACAGAGTTCTGGAAGTCCAAAATCAAGGTGCCACTGATTTGGTTCCTAGTGAGGGCTTGCTAGATTTGCATATGGCTCATTTGTCCCCACCAAATCTCATGTTGAAATTTGATCCCCAGTGTGGCAGTGTTGGGAGGAGGGATCTAGTGGGAAGTGTTTGGGTCATGGAGGTGGATCCCTTATGTAAGGCTTGATGCTGTTCTCAGGTAGTAAGTGAGTTCTTGCTCTGGCTAGATGAAATCAGTTCTCATGGAAATGGGTTAGTTTCCTGTGAGAATGGTCTGTTATAAAGCCAGAAAAGCCCTTGCGTTTGGTCAGTCTTTGCACATATTTGCTTCCCCTTTGACCTTCTCTGTCATATTTTGACCTAGTATGTGGCTTTTTTCAGAAGTGGAGCAGATGCTGGTGCCATGCTTCCTGTATAGTCTGCAGAACCAGAGCTAAACAAACCTCTTTTCTTTGCAAACTACCAAGTCTCAGGTATTCTGTTATAGCAACACTAAATGGATTAAGACAGGGCTGTTTTCCTGGTTTGCTGACAGCCACCTTCACCTTCTTGCTGATCCTTACACGAGAGATAGATAGATAGAGAGATCATCTTTTATGTCTCTTCTTATAAGGGCATTAATTCCATTCATGAGGGCTCCACCCTCATGACCTAATTACATCCCAAAGGCCCCACATCCAAATGCCACTATCCTGGGAGTTAGAGCTTCAACATATGAATGGGGGGGGGCACAAATATTTAGTCCATCACACCCCTCTAGCCTCAGTATTCTGTGATTCCAAGTCTCTATGACACATGCCTATATGGTCTAGGCGGGTAACTTAATGGGAGAAGATGGGCAGGTATAAATTGAGGTGAACTGGAGAGTGTGTACCCAGGTTAGGGCATAGGGGACACAGCTGCTACTCAGCTCAAGCCCACAGATGCTAGTTGGATTTCTAGGCTAGTGTTGCAAACTCTGATTTTTTCAGGAGGAGCTGCCTCAGTTCTTTTTCCCTCAGACCTATTACTCCACTCCCCACTGTTCTGCTCTGAATTATGCAGGTGACTCCTACGGCCTGAGGTTTCCAGACTCCCATGTCAACTGGCTTCTGCCTTGGTCCTGCCAATGGGAGGCACTGGTGGGGGATGTGGGTGAGGAAAAAAGGGGAAGCTGAGATGTCTTTAACCTTGCCTCTTAGCCTTGGACAATCCCTCTAGCAGCAGAAATACCTCCACAAAGGCTCCAGCTTCTGTGAGACAAGCTCACTATAGTTCCAGTTTCCACTGGGTCACCCTGATCGCCTCCTTGTCCCCTCCTGCACCCTCCTTCCCTCTTCCTCTTCCTCTTCCTCCAGTTTTGATGTGATAGTGGCTTCTTCTTGTTGCTAATTCTCATACTCCCTCACAATTCCCTGTTGGCTTATCCATTCTCCCATCACCTATATAACTAATTATCTCCATTATATCCTCTGTGTTTCACAGATTCAGAGTTGTTTCTTTTCTCTGAAGTTGGTCTCTGACTAATAATGTAGGCTAGAAATAGGGATTCTTGTCTGAAATTTTCCAGGATTTATTTATTTATTTATTTGTTTGTTTGTTTGTTTTGAGACAGAGTCTCACTCTGTTGCCCGGGCTGGAGTGCCGTGGCATCAGCCTAGCTCACAGCAACCTCAAACTCCTGGGCCCAAGTGACCCTCCTGCCTCAGCCTCTTGATTAGCTGAGACTCCAGGCATGCGCCACCATGCCCAGCTAATTTTTATGTATATATATGTTTTTTTTTTTCGTTGTCCAGCTAATTTCTTTCTATTTTTTTTAGTAGAGACGGGGTCTCGCTCTTGCTCAGGCTGGTCTCGAACTCCTGAGCTCAAACGATCTGCCCGCCTGGGCCTCCCAGAGTGCTAGGATTACAGGCGTGAGCCACCACGCCCAGCCATGAAATCTTCCAGGTTTTAAATGCTAGTATATTGGTCAAGATCTCCAGAGAAACAGACCAGCAGAATATTAATTGATTATAAAGAATTTGCTTATATGATTATGGAGGCTGGTAAATCCATAATCTTCAGGATGGGTGGGTGGGCTGGAGACCCAGGAAAACTATTGTTCCACTTTGAGTCTGAAGGCTGTCTGATGTAGAACCCAGAAGGGCCAATGTTGCAGATGAAGTCTAAAATCAGTCTATTGGAGAATTCTCTCTTGTTGGGGGCTTCTGATATTTTTTAAAAGGCCTAGTCACATGGGGGGCAATTTGCCTTACTCAAAATCCACTAAATGTTAATCTCAGCAAAAAATACCCTCACAGAAACACCCAGAATAATCAAACATCTGGACACACCATAGCTCATCCAAGTTGACACATAAAATTAACCATCATAGCTGGCAAACAATTTAAAAAACTCATGTAGGTCAAACAAAATATGACTTCAGCTCCCAGGTAGGTTTGTGACTTTTGGTCTCTAAATGTACATGGCTAAATGAGCAGAAAAAGATTTTGGTGAGATTATAGAGGCTTATGGATTTCGTGTCATATGAAGTTTACAACCTTATGTCTTCTCTAGGATAATGCATGCCAAAGGGTGTTTTCAGTAGGGATAATTTATAATGTTCTACCCGGTAAATGAGGAATGTAAGTTGTGACAGCAGAAGGGCTTCTGTTTGTTACTGCAATGTCAGTACAGTTTCAGGCACTTGTGCAAAGAATTAATCCCATCTTGAGGCAATGGATTGGTCAGCTCTACTCCTTATGTGTTAGTCATTGGACAAATATCCAAGCTGTAGAAAACCCATCCTTGCTTCAGACATGTTTAAGAAGACATGACTCTTTAACCATATTACCTTGGGTGAGGTATGGTGAGGCTAGACAGAGAAACTGGAAAGAGTTTTACAGTTTTGTTATAATGACAGTTTTCTGGGGGAGAACATAGCATGCCACTGGCATATGGGTCACAAGGCATAGAGGAAGAAGAACTTGGGCAAACACTTTTATTATGGGGTCTGTGGGAAGGAGTGAGCCAGGCAGGGCAAATTGGCTTAGGATTGGCTAATGTAAATCATTACAGCAGGTTCTGGTTGCATAGGGACTGTCTCTGGTTGCCTATGACCTGGCCCTGGGGCTATCAGGGTGGGTGTGTAGAGGCCTGGAGTATAAGATGGGAGGTGGTTGGGGGTGTGGACTTAATCTGCCACTCAAAAGGGAGAACTGACTAGCCTCTTGTCAAAGTCTCAAAACTGGCATGTGTGCCTGTGTGCGCACGCACACACACACTATATTTCAGTGACCCAAACAGAAACTTCTATAGTGAACCTTCCTGGGTTGCAGGATGGTGTTGCCTTCAGAGAGAGAGAGAATTACCTAGTTCTCCACTTTTGCAAAACTGCTGAGTTAGTGATGGTGTCAGTTCTTCTTGCCCAGTAAAAGGAGAGGTGGGGGCAGCCAATATTCAATCCAGGCAAAGGGCAGCACCAACAGCACAACCCTGGCTACACCACCGCTGCTTCTGTTACCTCTCCTAGAGTTGTGCTCTAGATTTGATTGGCAGTTTTCCCTAGCCTCCTCAGCATGACACTCAAGTGCATGTAGCCTAATTATCATTCTCAGAAACTTCTCCTAAGAAAGGCCTTTTGTACAGCAGCATACTCAAGTTGAAAAATAGCTAGCTTCAAGGTTAAAAATCAAAAGTATTCCATAATATTTCTCTTTGGCCCAGATTTGTTCAAAGCGAAGAAGCAGCGAACGATAGACTGTGGGTGCGTAAAGGAGTCTCATCTTACTCCCTCTTCAGAAACAGGCTCAGAGAAGTTAGGGACTTGCAAAGGTCAAGCAGCTGCTTTGGTAGCTGAGTTGGAACTAGAACCCAGACCCCATTATTGCTTTGTTAATGGCTGAATGCTCCTGTAAATCAGTGTGTCCCATTTTATAACACAAAATATCAAACCCAACACATACCTAGAATTGCAAATATGAAGTTTGTGAAGCTGAGTTTTATTTGTTAAAGGTTATGAAAGACACCTTGTTCTGCCTAGTTTCTCAATGAGGGCATTGAAAATGCCCTGAACTTAAATCAAGTGGCAGGTGTGTACAGATTGCTCTGAATGTCTGCTCATGTGACTGTTATTGGCTCAAAGATAGTGTCATATTTAGTCCAATCTTTGTAGCTGGGTGAGCAAGCCCAATTGAGCACAATGGTAATTTTCAGTGACTGCACACTTAATTGTCTACTAAGTGTGGATGCTGCTTGGCATTATATCATTTCTCTGAGCAAGGTATGCTGCTTGAAGTGTCACTGAAAACAAAACATGGTCAGAAGAGCATCTCCTCTCAAAGAAGAGTCACACTGTTCTCCTGTTAGCAAGAATGACATGAAAGAATATTTGTACAAAGTCTTCCCAGGTTCTGTTTATAGGCTAGCTCAGTTCACTACTTTTGGGTAACTTTGTGATCTTGGGAGAGAAAGATCAAAGAAAGCCCAGTTCTACTGGGCTCTACCAGTAGAAAGGTGATCATATTTGCCATCCAACAAATCACACTATTGTCTGGGACCCAACCTTCCCTAAATACTTTCCAGTGGCATTGAGCATATATTTATTGACATCTTATAATTTTTAGTTTTTAATAATTATCTTAAAGTGAGTAATCACCAACAGTATCATTCATATTTAATAGATGAAGACAAAGTCTTTTGTTTGATAACCTTTAGTGGCTTCCCTCTGCTTATAGAACAATGTCCACACTCCTTGGCTTGACGTGCAAAGCCACTCTATTGTCTCTTGTTTATTCTCTTGTGCCCCTTAGGCTTTAGCCACTTTTCAATCATTCATCCAGAAAATATTTGTTGAGTTCCTCGTCATGGACCAGGCACCGTGTTGTGCACCAGGATAGAGTGGTGAACCAGACAGACACTTTCCTTATCATTCTGGTGTCCAATGCCAACACTCTCTTTTCCAAAAACTCCCTGGGTTTTCTCATCTTGTGTATTTGCTTTCCTTGTTCCATGTCTACAGTATCTTCCCCTCATCCTCTCATCAGAAAATGCCCACTCATCCCACAGAGCCATCTCCTCTGAAGTTGTCCTTCATCCTTCTCTCTCCATGTGTTTCTATATCTCTTATCAAATTGTAACCTGTATTCTAGCCAGCTTTTAAAACTCAGATTATTCAAAATACTCAACTATAAACTCCCCATGAACAGGGATCATCTCTCATTCACCTTTTAATCCTTGCTGCCTGGCACAGTATCTGGCACTGTGTAGTGATGAATAGTGATTGTCGGACTGAAGAGGGCAATGACACCATCTTTGGTCTCTTGGTCCTGTTGTCAGCCTCCTGATTCCCCCACATTTTTTTCCCTCATTTGTAGTGATTAATGTCTTCACCAAGACTAAGAGAACATTCATTGTCCATGATGTAAAACTCTTATAATAGCTTGAACAGAAGTTAATCTGTGAGAGTTTCCCAATGTTCAATGAATCATTTACTGAGAAACATGGGATTAATGTGCACTTAATTTTTGTGTGTGTTCATTTGTTAATGTTTATTTGTATTTTATTCACTTATTTTGATAAGGAATATTCTGTTTATTTTAAGCTTTCAGCAACTGCTTTGAAGAGAATGAAAATAACTTATTTTCCTTCAAGAGAGTAAGTGAATATTATGTGGGGATAATTGGGATAATTGCTAAAATGTATTGCTTATGTGGCTATTCAAATGACCTAGCTATTAGTGCAAAACTGTTCCTTTTCATTTCAAAAACTGTTGACTGGACCTAATTGCTTTTTGATTGTAGTGATAGCAAAATATATTCATACTAATTACAATGAATTCTATCATTATAAAGATAAGGTATTTATTTTTGCTTCAGGCTTGAATTAAACAAAGGTGCCTTTGTATTGCTAAGTTTTCTACTGCTATGACACAATCCCACAGACTGAGTAATGTGTAAAGAACAAAGTTTATTAAGCTCATGATTCTGGAGGCTACAGTGTCCAAGAGCATGGCTGTGGCATCTGGTGAGAACCTTGTTGCTATAGAGTCATAACATGGCAAACGGGCAAAGGAGCATGTGAAACAGAGAACAAGACAGGGAGGGGCCAAACTCATCCTTTTTATCAGTGGCTCACTCCCAAGATAACGACATTAATCCATTCACAAGGGCAAAGCCCTCATGACCTAATCACTTCTTGAAGGTCCCACTTCTCAACACTGTTACACGGCAATTAAATTTCAGCATGTGTTATGGAGGGAACATTTAAGTCATAGCAGTCTTTCTGTAGGGTTTTTCTTTAAAAAGGCCATAATTGCAAATATACTTTCATACATTATTTCAACTACATGATATCTTCTTGCACATTTTTAGAATTTGGGGGATTGACTTAAAACTAAAGTCATGTCTCCCTCCCTCTCTCTTTCTTTCTCTCATCTTTCTATCATCTTTTTCTAAAAGAATGAGAACCGGTAGAATGTGTTCCATGTTTATTTTTGGCTATAGTGTGTGCTTGGATATGTTCACCAATTAGTTAATTTTGATTTTATAATCTAGGGTTTTTATTTTTTATTTATTTTATTTTTTATTTCAGAATATTACTGGGGTACAAATGCTTTGATCACATAAATTGCCCTTGCACCACCTGTGTCAAAGCTGCAAGCATGCCTATCCCCCTATCACACCCATTAGGTGTGAATTTATCCATTCTCTCCTCCCTGCTACCGCTTGCCTAATCCCTGATGAATGTTACTTCCATATGTGCATATAGATGTTGATTGATTAGTACCAATTTGCATGTGGTGTTTGTTTTTCCATTCTTGTGATACTTCACTTAGAAGAATGGGTTTCAGCTCCATCCAGGATAATAAAAGAGGTATTAGTTCACCATTTTTTATGGCTGAGTAGTACTCCATGGTCTACATCTACATATACCACATTTTATTAATCCACTCATGTATTGATGGGTACTTGGGTTCTTTCCACATCTTTGCAATTGTGAATTGTGTTGTTATAAACATTCAAGACTCAATATCTTTCACAATAGCAACAAATAAAATAAAACAACTAGGAATATATTTAACCAAGGAGGTGAAAGACCTCTACAGGGAGAACTATGAAATACTGAGGAAAGAAATAGCAGAGGATGTAAACAGATGGAAAACCATACCATGTTCATGGATCAGCAGAATCAACATTGTTAAAATGTCTGTACTACCCAAAGTGATCTACAGATCCAATGAAATCCCTATTAAAATACCAACATCATTTTTCACAGATCTAGAAAAAATAATCCTATGCTTCATATGGAACCAGAGAAGACCCCATATAGCCAAAGCCACCTTAAGCAAAAAGAATGAATTGAGAGGCATCAATTTACCAGACTTCAAGCTATACTACAAGGCCATATTAACCAAAACAGCATAGTATTGGCACAAGAACAGAGATATAGACCAATGGATCAGAATGGAGGATCCAGGTATAAAACCATCCTCATATTGCCGTCTGATCTTTGATAAAACAAACAAATATACACAGGGGGAAAGAATCCACATTTAATAAGTGGTGCTGGGATAGCCACATGTAGAAGACTGAAATAGGATCTGTACTTCTCACCACTCACAAAAATCAACTCATGATAATAAACTTAAACCTAAGGCATGAAACCATAAGAATTCTAGAAGAAAATTTTGGAAAAACTCTTACAGACATCAGCCTAGGCAAAGAATTTATGATGAAGAACCCAAAAGCAATCACAGCAACAACAAAAATAAATAAATGGGACCTGATCAAATGAAGAAGTTTTGCACAGCCAAGGAAACAATCATTAGAGCCAATGTCTCTACAGAATGGGAGAAAATATTTGCATGCTATACATCTGATAAAGGGCTGATAACTAGAATAAAGAATTCAGGAAAATCAGCAAGAAACAAATTAAATGACCCCATTAAAAAGTGGACAAAAGACATGAACAGAAATTTTTCAAAATATAGACTAATGGCCAAAAAACATGAAAAAATGCTCTATTCATCAGGGAAATGCAAATCAAAACCACAATAAGATATCACTTAACTCTAGTGAGAATGGCTTTTATCAAAAAGTCCCAATACAACATATGTTGGTGTGGATGTGGAGAGATAAGAACACTCATATACTGCTAGTGGGACTGCAAACTGGTACAACCTCTATGGAAGGTAATGTGGAGATGCCTCAAAGAAT
>CAUYRT010092685.1:0-30124 GCA_963574885.1 Lepilemur ruficaudatus | reverse complement strand
TCCATTCCTTGGATACTTCACTTAGTAGAATGGGCTCTAGCTCTGTCCAGAATAATACAAGAGGTGCTAGATCACCATTGTTTCTTGTAGCTGAATAGTAGTACTCCATGGTATACATATACCACATTTTATTAATCCACTCATGGATTGTTGGACACTTGGGTTGATTCCACATCTTTGCAATTGTGAATTGTGCTGCTATAAACATTTGAGTGCAGATGTCTTTTTTATAGAACGTCTTTTGTTCTTTTGGGTAGATGCTCAGTAATGGGATTGCTGGATCAAATGGTAGATCTACTTGTGTCTCTTTGAAGTATCTCCATATTACTTTCCACAGAGGTTGCACTAGTTTGCAGTCCCACTAGCAGTGTATGAGTGTTCCTATCTCTCTGCATCCATGCCAACATTTATTGCTTTGGGACTCCCTGATAAAAGCCATTCTCACTGGAGGTAAGTGATATCTCATTGTGGTTTTGATTTGCATTGCCCTGAAGATTAGATGTTGAGCATGTTTTCATATTTTTTTGGCCATTAGTATATCTTCTTTTGAAAAGTTTCTGTTTATGTCCTTTGCCCACTTTTTAATGGGGTTGTTGGATTTTTTCCTTACTGAATTTTGTGAGTTTTATAGAAATTCTAATTATTAGCCCCTTACAGATGTATAGCATGCAAAAATTTTCTCCTATTCTGTAGGTTGTCTGTTTGCTCTCTTGATAGTTTCCTTGGCTGTGCAGAAACTTTTTAATTTGATCAGGTCCAATCTATTGATTTTTGTTTTTGCTGTGATTGCTTTTGGGGTCTTCTTCATAAATTATTTGCCTAGGCCAATGCCTATAAGATTTGTTTTTAGTATTTTACTTATTAATGAGAGAAAACACTTGAAGAAATTTAACTGTTAGTGACAGAATGACTTTTTTTAAAGGGGTGAAAATGTGTCACATCAGAAAATCAATAAACATAATTGACCAACTGCAAGTATTTATGGATTATCCAGGAAAAAAGAAACTACTTAAAATATATAACTTAGAGTGGAGGAATTTTTTAAACTGATAGACAATTTTTAGTGCAGTTACCAAGTTTACAGAAAAATTAGGTGGAAAGTACAAAGTTCCCATGTGCCCTCTTTTCCCCTGACACAGTTTCTTTCTTTCTTTCTTTCTTTTTTTTTTTTTCTGAGACAGAATCTCACTCTGTCACCCAGGCTAGAGTGCCCTGGCGTCAGCCTAGCCCACAGCAACCTCAAACTTTTGGGCTCAAGCGATCCTTCTACCTCAGCCTCCGGAGTAGCTGAGACTATGGGCGCGAGCCATTATGCTCAGATAATTTTTTTTGTTTCTATTTTTATGTGTGAGACTAATGTTTTTCTATTTTTAATAGAGACGGGGTCTCACTCTTGTTCAGGCTGGTCTCGAACTCCTGAGCTCAAGCAATCCTCCCGTCTTGGCCTCCAGAGTGCTAGGGTTACAGACATGAGCCACCGTGCCCAACCCAATTTCTTATTATTAATATCTTACGTTAGTGTGGTATATTTGTTATAATTGATGAGCCAATATTGACACCTTATTTTAAACTAAATTCAATAGTTTATATTAGGGTTCATTCTTTCTGTTATGCCTTCTATGGGTTTTAAAAAATGTATGACATATATCCACCATAATAATGTTATACAGAACAGTGTTAATACACTAAAAAAATCCTCTGTACTCCACTTATTCATTCCTTCCTCCATCCCACTAATTCCTCCTTTTTTTGCTTTATTCATAATTTTGCCGTTTTCAGAATGTCATATAGTTGGAGTCATACATTGTGTAGCCTTATCTGGTAGGCAACTTTCACATAGCAATATGCAGTTAGGGTTCCTCCACGTTTTTCCATGGCTTAATAGCTCATTTCTTTTTATTGCTAAACAATATTTCATTGTATGCATGTACCACACTTCATTTGTCTATTACCCTATTGAAAGATATCTTGGTTTCTTCTAAATTTTGACAATTATGAATAAAGCTGCTTTGAACATTTGTATTCATGTTTTTGTGTGGATATAAATTGTCAAATTGTTTGGGTAAATACCAAGAAGTGCAATTACTGGATCATATGGTGAGTGTATTTTTAATTTTATAAGATACTACCAAACTGTCTTTCAAAAAGGCTATATACCATTTTTGCATTCTGTCCATCATTGAATGAGAGATCCTAATGCTCTACATCCTTTTCAGCATTTGGTCTTGTCAGTGTTTTGTATTTTAACCATTCTAATAGGTGTGTAGTGATATCTCATTGTTGTCTTAATTTGCCATTCCATAATGATACATGAGGTTAAGCATCTTTTGAGTTGCTTATTTGTTGGGAATTGGTATCATTTATTCCTAAACATTTGGTAGAATTCATCAGTGAGTCCATTTGGGACTATTGTTTTCTGTTTTGCAAGGTTATTAATTATTGATTCAATTTCCTTAATAGATGTAGGCGTATTTGGATGATCTCTCTCTCCCTGTATGAGTTTTGGTAGATTGTGTCTTTCAAGGAATTGGTCTACCTCATCTAGGCTACCAAACTGGTGGGCATAGAGTTGTTCATAATGTATGTTTATTATCTTTTTAATGTCTGTAGAATCATTAGTGATGGTCCCTCTTTCATTTTTGGTATAGACAATTTGTATCTTCTCTTTTCTTAGTTAAGACGAATGGTGGTTTATCAATTTTTTATTTTTATTTCCAAGTATTAAGGGGAGTACAAATGATTTGGTTACATGGAATGCTTTTGTAATGCTGGAGTCACAGTTATAAGTGTGCCCATCACCCAAATAGTGTTCACTGTACCCATTAGGTAGATTTTTGCCTGTTCCCTTCTCTCCCCTCCCTCCTGCTTGATATCCACTAAGTTTTACATTCCTTTGTGCACATGTGTGCTCATCAGTTAGTTACAGTTTAATAATGAGTACATGTGGTGTTGGTTTTTCCATTCCTGTGATACTTCACTTAGGATAATGGTCTCCCATTCCATCCAAATTGTTGAAAAAGGCATTAACTCATCCTTTTTTTATGGATGGGTAGTACTCCATGGTATCCATATATTACATTTTGTTAATCTACTCATGAATTGATGGGCACTTGGAAGGATTCCACATCTTTGCAATTGTGAATTTTACTGCAATAAACATTGGAGTGCAGGTGTCTTTTTGATAAAATGGCTTTTTTTCCTTTGGGCAAATACCCAGTAGTGGGATTGCTGGGATAAAATCATAGGTCTACTTTTAGTTCTTTGAGGAATTTCCATACTGTTTTCCCTAGCGGTTGTACCAATTTGCAGTCCTACCAACAAGGTATAAGTGTTCCTTTTTCTCTGCATCCATGCCAATAGCTGTTACTTCTAGACCTTTTAATAAAAGCCATTCTAACAGGGGTAAGGTAATATCTCATTGTGGTTTTAATTTGCATTTCTCTGATGAATTAATTCAAGATGGATAAAACATTTATATGTAAGGAAGGAAGCCATAAGAATTCTAGAGGAAAATGTAGATAAAACTCTTCTGGATACTGGCCTAGGCAAAGAATTTGTGGCTAAGACCCTTATGGCAATCAGAGCAACAACAAAAATAAATAAATAGGATTTGATTAAACTAAAAAACTTCTGCACAACTGAGGAAATAATCAACAGAGCAAATATACAGCCTACAGAATGGGAGAAAATATTCATAAGCTATATATCTGATAAAGGGCTAATATCTAGAATCTACAGAGAACTCAAGCAAATCAGCCACAAAAAAACAAAAGAAACAACCCACCCCATTAAAAAGTGGGCAGAAGACATGAATAGAAGCTTTTCAAAAGAAGATAAATAAATGGCCAATAAACATATGAAAAAATGCTCAGGTTTATCAATTTTTAAAATCTTATCAAAGAATTGGCTTCTAGTTTTATTGATTTTCATTACTGATGCTTTCAGTTTCACTTATTTCTGTTCTAATATTTATATTTCTTTTCTTCTTTGTATTTAATTTGCCCTTTTTCTAGGTGGAAGTTTAGATTATAATATTAGTTATCTGTTCTTTTCTGATATATGCATTCAATGCTATAAATTTTGCTCCAAACACTACTTTTGTTGTACTTCACACATTTGATGTGTTGTATTTTCATTTCATTTAGTTCAAAATGAAATTAATTTTTTAAAAAAATTTCTCTTGGCCGGGGGTGGTGGCTCACGCCTGTAATCCTGGCACTCTGGGAGGCCGAGGCGGGCAGATTGCTCAAGGTCAGGAGTTCAAGACCAACCTGAGCAAGAGCGAGACCCCGTCTCTACTAATAATAGAAATAAATTAATTGACAAACTAAATATATATAGAAAAAATTAGCCAGGCATGATGGCACATGCCTGTAGTCCCAGCTACTCGGGAGGCTGAGGCAGGAGGATCTCTTGAGCCTAGGAGTTTGAGGTTGCTGTGAGCTAGGCTGACGCCATGGCACTCTAGCCCGGGCAACAGAGTGAGACTCTGTGTCAAAAAAAAAAAAAAAAGAAATTTCTCTTGACACTCCTTCTTTGACTCTTTGACTTTGTGTTATTTAGAAGTATGTTATTTAATCTCCAAGAATTTTGGCATTTTCCTATATCTGTTACCAATTTCTAGTTTAATTCCACTGTGGCTGGTCTTAGAGCATACTTTGTATGATTTCTATTTCTTTAAGGGTAATGGTATATTTTTATGAGACAGAATGTGGTTTATCTTGCTATATTTTCCATGTGGGTTTGACAAAATGTGTTTTCTGGTTTGTTGTGTTAAGTATTCTATAAAAGTCATTTATATCTAGTTAATTTATGGTACTGTTCAGTTTAAGTATATTCCTACTGCTTTTCTGCCTGCTCTATCTGTCAGTTACTGGTATAGATATGTTGAAGTCTTCAACTTTAAGAGTGGACTTGTCTCATCAGTGTTTACCTTACATGACTCTTTTTAAAAAAAATTTCAAAGTATTATAAGGGTACAATTATTCTTGGTTACATGGATCCCATTTGTAATGCTCGAGTCAGGGTTAAAAATGTGCCCGTTACCCAGATAGTGTTCATTGTACCCGTTAGGTAGGTTATCGCCCATCCCCTCTCTTCCCTGCTTGATTTTCTTAGGGATTTACTTCCCTCTGTGCACTTGTGTTCCAATTTAATAGTGAGTACATGTGGTGTTTGTTTTTCCATTCTTGTGATATTTCACTTAGGATAATGGACTCCAGTTCCATCCAAATTGTTACAAAAGGCATTAAGTCATCCTTCTTCATGACTGAGTGGAACTCCATGGTATACATACACCACATTTTGTTAATCCACTCATGAATTGATCCAGCAATCCCATTACTGAGTATCTATCCAAAGAGAAAGAAGTCATTTTATGTGACTGTTTTTAACACTGTGTTTTTTGGTAAATACCTGATAACGAGTGTTATATCTATTTTGAGAATTGACCCTTTTATTATTATGTAATGCCCTGCTTTAACCCTCATAATTTTCCTTGATCTGAATTCTGCTTTGTTTGAAGTAAATATGGTTACTCCATCTCTCTTTTCATTTGTGTTAAAATGATATATCTTTTTCCATTCCTTTATTTTTAATCTATCTGTACCTTTATATTTAAAGTTGGTTTCTTATAGACAGTATATAGTTTGGTCCTATTTTTTTTAAAATCCTCTCTGAAAAGTTCTGTCTTTTAATTGGAATAGTTAGACCACTGACTTTTAAAGTGATTATTGGTATAGCTGGATTAATATCTACCATATTTGTTACTGTTTTCTATTTGTTACGTTTGTTATCCCTTTTTGTCTTCCACTCTTTTGCTGCCTTCTCTGGTTTTAATTGAGCATTTTGTACAATTCCATTTTCTTTCCTCTTTTAGCAGAGCAATTACACTTCTTTTGTTACTTCTTTACTTGTTGCCCTAGAATTTGCAATATACTTTTGCACTAATCCAAGTCCACTTTCAAATAACTCTCTCTCACTTCACAGGCAGTGTGATTACTTTATAGAAGAGCATTCTAAATACCTCCCTCCTCTCTCTTATACCATAGCTGTCATTTATTTTACTTATTCATAAAGTATAATCACATGGTGTGGTGGCTCATGCCTATAATCCCAGAATTTTGAGAGGTTGAGGGAGGAAAATCACTTGAAGCCAGGAGTTTGAGACCAGCCTGGGCAGCATAGCAAGACCCTGTCTCTACAAAAAACCAAAAATTAGCCGGGCATGGTGGCAGACATCTGTAGTCCTAGCTACTCGGGAAGCTGAGCCAGAAGGCTTGCTTGAATCCAGGAGTTCAAGGTTATAGTGAGCTAAGAACACACTACCACACTCCAGCCCAGGCAACAGAGTGAGACCCTGTCTCTACCAAAACAGTAAGTAAAATAAAGATATAATCACTGAATCACTGAATACATTGCTGCAATTATTATTTTGAATAAACTGTTATTTAATATTACATCAACTAAGAATAAGAAGTAAAATATTTTTATTTTACCTTTATTTATTCTGTAATACTCTTCTGCCTTTATGTAGATCTGAATTTCTGATCTATATCATTTTTCTTTTCTGTGAAGAACTTCTTTAACATTTATTGCAAGCAACAACCAAGAATAAGTGACTGAGGCAAAGATCTTAATCAATAGAGGTTTACTAAGCCAAAGTTTGAGGATGCACCCAGGAAAAACACACACTATGGACAAATCTGTGACTCTTTTTGCAGGGGAATTTGGGAGCTTCAGAATTTAAGGGGAATAGGGCATATAGAAAGAATGAAAAAAGCAGGGGTCTAGACAGTGAGGCAAAACAGTTGCATTCTTATGAGGCCCAGGAAATCTACATTTTTCATAAGATAAGGCAAGTGTTAGAAGAGCATAAAGGAGTGAAGGAAACATCAATTATGTAGATGTCCCTGGGTAGGTGGAAGAATGTTTAATCTTATTTTAACTCTTTTTCTGTACCTGGGAAGATAAACTTGTAATTCATTATTAGTGTAGATTCCAACAGACTTCAGTTTTAGGACCTAGACTTAGCCTGCAGACTCCAAAGTTATAATTTGCAGGACCTTGCTTAAGGGAAGCCAGCAAGGAATTTCCTTATCAGTGATCAGTGGGGCCAGTCCTTTGCAGATGCCTCAGGCCTTTACCTTCCCTTTTGCATAAGGAGTTGAGGGGAGTGTTTCTGAGATTTTTTTTTTTTTTTACCATCCCCTTTCTTCAAAATCCTTTGGAGAAAGCACTGTAGAAGACATGAGTTCATGGTTGTATGTTTCATCTAATTCCACCTCACTAGTGTAACAGAGGGGATGGCTTGAATAACAAAGGGCAAAAAGATTTTCTATCTTTTTAAAATTTCCCCCACTCTTTTGGGAACTGCAGCCTGGCCTACATCCCTGAGGCAGGTTAAGTCTTTTGTTAAGCTCCCAGATGGAGCCAGCCCCCTAGGTGGGAGGCTGGCAGAGTTCACAGGCTTTGTTTTTGGCCAAGATGGGAAGATTAGAATAGTTTACCATAGTAATTGCCTGAAGTTGAGAACCCTCCCTTTAAAAGCTCTGTATTTCTGTCTGTGTTCAGGAAAATTTGGGATTTTCAGACAAGAAGATCTACCATATTTCCTCCTTTGTGGACAAAGTAAACTCTCTCTTTCCTTCCTCCTCAAACCACTTGTCTTCCTTACTGGGCCTCCTGGGTCAAGCTTTCAGTAACACTAGGAAGGGTCATTCTTAGGAGATTGTGTCCCACAGAGAAGAGGGAAATTAAATCAAGAAGGACCAATGCCAATTTGTAGGCAAATAACAAAAATTCAAAAATAATGAACAAGGCTAGAATCTAATAACAGGTGTACTATAAGCCCTTCTGAAAGAATTTTTTCTCTCTTTCGTTTCTCATTTATATCAAGGGTAAATCATAGTAGGACCAATTTATTTGCAACATAAACTTTTGTTTTATTGTACCTGGCTAGATGATTTGCATGAAGTGCATCCAGAATAGTTATTGGCCATATAGGCTTCCTTTTTTTATATTGACTTTTCTGGAACTTTTTTATAAGGAATCTCAGGTTAGACTTTTAAGGCTAGAAAGTCAAGTCAGGGGTTTATCTGTGCTTGCAAATGCATGTCTGCTGGTGTCAAATTTCCTCAGTTTTTAGTTTTTATTTGTCCGAGAAAGTCTTTTTTCATCTTCATTTTGAAGGATGATTTTGCTAAATATAGAATTCTAGGTTGGTTTTTTTTTTCTTTTAACACTTAATATCTTTAACTCAATTCTCTCTCATCTTTCTGCTTACATTACTTACCTATTCTTGCATACTGTTCACCTTTTCTATTATAGCCTTTGGCATAGTAATTATAGTTGTTTTAAATTTCTGGTCTGGGCCAAGCCTGGTGGCTCAGGCCTGTAATCCTAGCACTCTGAGAGGCCTAGGTGGGAGGATCCCTGAGGTCAGTAGTTCAACACCAGCCTGAGCAAGAGCGAGACCACAACTCTCCAAAAAATAGAAAAAAATTAGCTGTCTGTGGTGGTGTGCCCCTGTAGTCCCAGCTACTCAGGAGGCTGAGGCAGGAGGATGGCTTGAACCCAGTGTTATGTTTGTTCCCAGTGGGAACCCAAAAAATAAGTGATCATAAAGCCTGTGAAACAAAAGCCCCAGGAGTCTGGAGAGTCCAAGGTTGTAAATCTAACTTCCACCACAGACAGCTGCAGCTAGGCCATCCCCCCATAAGGATGAAGCTACCCCGTCCCCTATGTCTGCAGGTGTTACTGACTCCCCCTCTCTAAAAAACCCTCTATAAAGCCAAAGGTTTTCCCCTCCCTCATGGTGGACCCTCTTTTGGCCTCCATACATTTGCACCCAGATGCTCAAAAGAAACAGCATTTTTGATACACCTCTGGCTTCATGTGTATTCCTCTCGGCTCCGGACCTAAAATCCAGGAGTTTGAGGTTGCTGTGAGCTAAGCTGACACCATGGCATTGTAGCCTGGGTGAGAGAGCGAGACTCTGTCTCAAAAAAAAAAAAAAAAATACCCGTTTGATAATTCTGAAATGTCTGCCACATATGAGTCTGGTTTGATTCATGCTTTGTCTCTTGACACTGTCAGGGGTTTTTTGGTACCTTGTAGCATGCCTTGTAATTTGTTGTTGAAAGCCGAATATAATGTACTGGGTAAAAGGAATCAAGGTAAGCCTTTAGTGTGAGATTTTATGTTTTACTGGCCAGGAATCAGGCTGTGTTTGCTGTTTGCTGTAGCTGTGGGTGTTAGAGACTAAATTTTCCTCTAATGTCCACATTTCTGCTTCCCTGTTCTACTTTAATAAGATCTGAGATGTGTAGTTCTTTCAGTTATAATTTTCTGTTATGATATAGGAGCTCTGTTAATTTGGTGATAGGTATGGGGTAAAGGGGGGAAGTTCTATAACTCTATCATTAGGTCTCAGTCTTTAGTGACCCTCTACCCTTGGCTATGACTTCACAAATACTTCTCAGTTTTTACACTCACCCCTTAGGTAAAACAGGAAGTCAAGAGGGCCTGCAATTGGGTATTTCCCTTCTGTCACTTAGAAGGCTAGAGTTGGGAATTTCCCTTCCTCCACGTTTTTTAGGCCCTGATGAAACCCTTGTTAGTTAGGCTCCGGTTTATAGTTTCTCTTTAGGTGGGCCTTGTTATAAAGAACGGATTGCTCTGGGTGTATTTCAAAAAATGACTTTTTCCATCTCCTTGCTGGAAGTAGAAGGGCATTTTTATCTGATCCTTCAACCTTCACCATGAGAACCTGTTAGTACTCCTAGAGGTAAAACTCACAAAAGTGTGTGGGCCCCTATTATACTGAGCCCCGCTGGAGTCTTTAACTAAAAAGCTAGTCTATACTGAGGATACAGCAATTTGTCAAACACGGTTTAAGTTTGCCTATTCTGGTACTGGCTCTAGCAGTGGTTTCTGTTTCTGGACTTCTGTTCCAGGGAGCTGTGCATTCTTTGTATCTTCTGGTCTGTGTCCTTTTTTTTTTTTTTTTTTTGAGAAGTAGTTTGTCCTGTGACCTCAGTTGGGTTTTCAGTTTGTTCAGCTCTTTTTTTGTTGGGAGGATGGAAGTCACAGTAGCTAAGCTCCTTACATGCTGGACTGGAAACTGGAAGTGACCAAGAAAAAAATCAACTTCCAAGCTCATTCAGTTTGTCGGCACAGTTCATTTCCTTTTATCTGTAGGACTAAGAGCTTTTTCTCTTTTCTGGCTGTTTCTTAGAGACCAACCTCTGTTCCTAAACACAGCCTGAAATTTCATGTCACATTTCCCTCTCCATATACCATTCAAAACCTGGCACATTTCTTCTTCAAGGCTAGCAGCATAGCAAGAGCCTATCTGATAGCAAAATGGTGTCTTTGATAATGTTCCTTATCAGAGGAGTATCAGCTTACCATTGACATATAATGTAGCGCAATCACTGGAGTAACTTTCCATCGCCTTTGTCATAATCTATTCCTTAGAATCAAATGATAGGCCCTACTAACACTTAAGGTAGAAATACACAAGTCATGACCACTAGAAGGTGGGGATCTTCAGGGATTTATAAGATTTTTTCTGCCACAGTCTGCCCCCTAGGCCCCATTGTTTCATATTCTCGCCTTATGCAAAAAAACACTCACCCCTTCCAAAGATCCCTAACACTCTGATCTCATTACAGCATCAGCTCAAAATTAAACTTTGATCATCTAAATTAGGTCCACCTGCAGATGATGAGGCTCTTGGGGTGTAGTTGTTAAATATAGCAACTGGGAAAGATACTTCTTTATGTAGACCTGTGAAACAAAGCAAACAGCTCATCTGTCCCCACACACCCAATGTACAATGGTGGGATAGGCATAACAGCTGTAGACATGCTTGTGCAAAAACTGGCATAAACTGAGGTACAAAAGAGTAACTAGACAGCAGCAGTTCTGAAATTCCAGGGAGCAAAGGCTGTCATTTCCTTGATTCGATTACGAAGCCTAAGAATAATTCTCTTGGCTAGTGGCTCCATCCTGTAGGTTCTTGGTTCTACCCTCTATGTCATCCTTCCTTTTAATTGAAGGTAACATGTTTGCCGTTGAGTATGGACAACAATTACTGTGATCAAATTCACTGAATCAAGTACAGGGAACACTTACCTTACCTCTCTCAGTGGAAAGTTTTGCTTTAGTTTATCCAGGATTCAAGAATAATTGCTAAGACCATTTTGCATTCTAGGTTTTAGTGTCTCAACGCTGGGGCACACCATTTGAGGCTCCAGTGCCAGTTCATTACTCCCACACCTTACCTCACCAACCACTGGGCTGAACTTAAAGCATCAGAACCACTGAAGAACTGAAGTTTTTCACATTCCCAAACAGATTTGTCTCAAGACACACTTAATTCCTATCACCTACATTCTGACCTTCTCCTCTTTTTAAATTATCCATTTTTGCTACATTATACCCCACTGAAGGAGCCCAGGAAATTTCACCCCAAAATATGACTCTTTGGTATAAAGAATATTTTGAACTAAGGCCCTTATAAATTAACAGGCCCTTGGAAGAGGCTTGTTCTCTATCTTCAGAAACCAAAAGAACAATTGACTTCCCTTCCTCTCCCTGTTATCTCAATATATTTTCAGGAAAGAAGATCAGGAATGCAACCAGACCTGGCCTAAATCATTTAAAACATGATATGTGTCTCTCAGGTAAATTTACAAGTCAGTCTGTTTCTCCCAATCACTCATGCTCCCTATAACTATTTATTACTTTTCATCTTCCCCTTCCCCCCAAAAAGACAAGTATAGAAACATTTGAACTTCATTGGGATATTGGGTAATGACTCTGTGAAGAATCATGCCCATGGTAAATAAACCTTTCTCTTATTAATCTGCCTTATTGTGAGGTGATCTTTCAGTGAACTTTTGGGGAAAAGGGCAAGTTTCCTCTCACCCCTACACCACCAACTCTCATTAGCTCCTTTAGCAGAAATCCTAACATCTTCATCAATGGCATGGTGTTTTACAAAAAGTCCATATTCAATTAATGTTTAAGGAATTAATGAGCCAATGAACATTGTTATATACTGAATATTTGTGCCCCCTGCCAAATTTGTACATTGAAATACTAATTCCCAATATAATGGCATTAAGAGGCAAGGCCTTTGGATAGCACTTTGTGAGGGTAGAGCCCTTATAAATGGGATTAGTGCCCTTATGAGAAGATACGAGGGAGCTTGTTTTCCATCTCTCTGTTCTCTGCCATGTGAGGATACCATGAGAAGACAGCCATATTCAAACCAGCAATAGTGCCCTCACCAGACCCCAAATCTGGTGCTTTGATCTTATACTTCTCAGCCTCCAAAAGAGTGAGAAATAAATTTCTGTTGTTTAAGCCACTCAGTCTAAAAAAACCATGCTATCTAATTTATTAGATTTAATTTCTCTTAAATTCTTGAATAAGCTAAATAAATCCAAGTATTCATGTATGTATGTATAAATTTTACTGAACAACACACTAAAAATCTAGGGAATCTTAGAGTTCCACATCTTTCACTTATTTATCTCCATTTTTTGAGCCCAACAATTTAATGTTGAGTTGTCTCCTATTTCCAATGAAATACTTACTTGTGTTACCCAAAGTTCAACAGTTGTCCCTGAGGCCACATCAGAAGAACAAGGACAGTTTGAGGAGAAGGAAAGGAAAGTTTATTAATTTGCCAGCAAATAAGGAGAATGGCAGACTCCCATCTTACAGTGCCGTTATCCTATCTATAAGCAGAAATACAGAGCTTTAAAAGGGAGGGCTTTCAAATTCAGGCTATTGCTGTGTAACTACAGTTGATGATTCTGATCTGTGTTATCTCCAGGGAAGACAATCATATGACCTCCACCCCAGACCTTGGACCTCATCCAGGACAGTTTCATTGAGCCATCTCCTGTGGTACAAAGAACAAAGGATACACCCCTGCCCCTCCCAACCACTGACCTGAGGCAAGGATACAGGATTCAATCCCCAAAAAGAGTGGGAGTTGTAAAGAGACAGTTCATAAAACATTTTTACTTTTTTTTCAGGCTATTCCCTCTGTTACACTTGATTGCCACATTATCTTGTGTCAGATCATAAAATAATATGGAAGATTTTCCAATTTTTTTCAAGATAGCATAGCTCCTACTCTTAAACCTGATACACAGAAATAAATATATAATCCAAGTGGTGATTCATGAATTTATATTTTGAAACTAGTTAGACTTTATATTAAAAGGAACATTTACAAATTAACTGAAAAGGAAAAGAAAACCAGAATGAAGGAAAGGAAGGAAGGAAGGAAGGAAGGAAGGAAGGAAGGAAGGAAGGAAGGAAGGAAGGAAGGAAGGAAGGAAGGAAGGGAGGGAGGGAGGGAATTAAGGAAGAAAGGAAAGAATTAAGAAAGAACAAAAGAACAAAAGGAAGGAAGGCTAGAAGTAAGGAAGGAAAATCTTCAAGTTACTCAACAAAACACAAATACAAAGATGATATATGTACACTGCATTCTCTCCTGCCCAATACTGGCCTTCTACTACAAGGTTGACTTCCCTATTCAACCAGAAAGGGAAAAACTTGACTCGGATTTCACTAGGGGTATAAAACGCTGCTGTACTTGGCCCTAGAACATGCCCTAGCCGTAGTAATAGAGGCAACTCTGGTTCAGGCTCTCTTTTCTTCATCTCACTATGACTCTTCATACAGGGATGAAAAGAAATAGGAACATATCATTGACCTTGGCCAAAAATTTTAGTACTTTTATTCTTGCTGCTTTCAGTGTGAGCTCTTGGGCCTCACAGGAATTTATAGCATGTAGGATCGGTATTGGGAACTTGCTGGTACTCCAGGTACTTTTCCTATATCCAATCTCTGGTGATGAGTTTTCTGGACTCCCCGGAGATAAAATGCTTTGTCCCAGCATACGTTTTCATTATGTTCAAGAATTCTCAGATCTCCTCCTCAGTGGTGCAGTTGCCCTTCATGAAGGTCACAATCAGAAGAGTCATCAGAAGACTGGTCTTTGGCAACCCCTGCCAGCACTCCAACCCCATCATTGGTGAGTTGCGGTTTGCTGAGAAAGGCATAGAAATGGGTTAAAATCCTTCAAGTTACAGCCAGTGACCAGCTCCATGTGTCAGAGCTCTTTATCGAATCACAGGGAAGTGTTACTTATAGTTTCTCTCGGCCTTTGTCAGCATGTGTGCCTTCATGATGGAATTTTTAATTTTATATTCGAGCAAAAGGAACTGCATAAACAAAGCCACTTTCTTGGTTAGAGGGTTTTTGCAAGAGTTCTCAGGGGCAAGTGGGGTTTGTGAAATGCTTGGATTTTCATCCTCTTGGCTATTGGCACATTCTTCAGTTTTTGATTGGTACCTGAAACAGCCACAGAGCTGTTGGTGATGGATGGGGTGATCCAAAGAGCCTGGGGAGTGTTGTGCATCCTAACAGCAGGCAAAGTCTGGGGAATAGCCTGAAAAAAAAGACTTCTGCCACAGTGGCATGAGATCTCCTCCAGATTCTGGGTACCACCTCAGCTAAATCTGAAAACAGCTGTCTGGTATCTCTCAAGGTTGAAAGCAGGGGTGAGGATGTGATTGGCCTTACGTTTTGAGGTTTGTGGTCACCACACTCTTCTCTCATGTAGATTTCACATGGGATCCTTGTTCCTTGATTAAAGGCTCTCTGTTAATATCATCTCGGTTGCAAGCTCTGAGCTTTTGCCCAACCACATCTCCTATAGAGAATGCATCAGGATCCCAGTCTAGATATGAGTTGGGGAATCTGCAGCAAAAGGCATGGAGCCCAGGACAGGTGGTGAACTGTCAGAGAAAAAACACCCTGATCTCTTCCTTCTCTTCACCAGCCAAATTTTGTCTCCATGTTCAAAAGAGATTAACTTTCTGTAGGGAAGGGGCAGAACTGGATGATTTTGTGAGGCCCTGATCTTTCCAAGTTATGTTTAACATTGCATAGTCCAGTGCAGTGACCTTTATTTTTACCCTCAAATATAGTAAAATATGTATGTAAGAAATATCTACCAAGTTTATGTCAGTGATTTTGTGTTTGTATGTACATAAACATAATCTCAAAAGTTCCATGAAAAATTACTTAGCTTCACTGTGTGTGATTCATTGTGATATTCACAATTCCATTTTTAGTCCATTATCTATACTCCATAAAACCATAAAGCATTCCAGTACTCACCTTTAAAAAAGTCATAGATGCTTATTCGTATATCCTCTGGAGTCATAATGCCTCAACCATCCAAACTTTTGTGCTTCATTGTATGACCCCATGGTACTGGAACCTGTGGCCTAAGGTGCTTTCTTGGATTCCTGTAGTGAAGCAGTAGAAATTCAGTGTTCCAAGGAACACTGGGAAGAAACAAGAGCAGAACATTAAAATATTTTGTTCATCTGATATTACTGTGTATCTTCTACTGTTAGGCCTTTTGTGGAAGTTCTATGGACCCGTGGTTTCCAGTGTAAAGAATGAGTACTGGTACTGAATCGAGCTGATGATGCAGTGATCACAAATACGAAGCAATCTCACACACAACATTTCTTTCTTTCGTTCTTTCTTTCTTTCGTTCTTTCTTTCTTTCTTTCTTTCTTTCTTTCTTTCTTTGAGACAGAGTCTCACTCTGTTGCCTGGACTAGAGTGCCGTGGTGTCAGCCTAGCTCACAGCAACCTCACACTCCTGGGCTCAAGAGATCCTTCTGCCTCAGCCTCCTGAATAGCTGGGACTACAGGCATGTGCCACCATGCCCAGCTAATTTTTTCTATTTTTGGTAGAGACGGGTTCTCACCCTTGCTCAAGCTGGTCTCAAACTTCTGAGCTCGCAGGATCCACCCGCCTCGGCCTCCCAGAGTGCCAAGATTACAGGCGTGAGCCACCATGCCCGGCCTCACACACAACATTTAATGCAAAGCAAAAGTATATCTCAGAGGGAAAGATGGGTCATCCTCCGTGAATGGAGAAGACCCCGAAGTCTGAGCACACATTGTTTTTTATATGCTCACTAGTTTGCCTGCCTTTCTTTTGGCAAGATTGGTTGTTGTTTCCCACCTTTGGGGTGATAGACAGGTTGGGGTTACATAACAGACTATATAACAGTTTCCTTACTATGCATGTGTCTTCCCAGAATCCTTCATGAAAACTCCACCCTTGCTTTGCTAATTAGATGGTAATGAGCCCCAGGTCAGTTAAAGGTCACTAAGAGCTCCTTACTGGTTCCTTACGGTTCCTAGCTACAATTCGGTTCTGCTCTCCACCCTTAGCCACTTCCTTGCCACCTGTTGTCCTCCTTCTGACCTAACACTGTTGCACACTGTAGAATGACCCCAATTTCAAGGCAAGCTCCTCCCCTCTACCACAAAGAATTTTTTGATCTAACTTTAGATCCATAAAGAAAGAATAGATAAATTCTTCTTTACAAAAACTAAAACCATTTGCTCTACTGGAGACACTATTAAAAATGGATAATAAAAACCACAGATGGGGAGAAAATATTTGCAAATAAGATAGCAGACAAAAGACTTGTACCCAAATATAAAAGAAAAAGTGCACTAAATGACAGTAAGAACAAAAAGAGTCCATTTAGAAAATGTGCATACATCTTGAACACACATTTCATAAAGGAGGACATATGAACAGCAAATAGCCAGACGTCAATATGTTCAACATGATTATCCATTAAAGAAATGTAAATGTATGCCACTACCCACCTTCTACAATGGCTGAAAAAAATTACTGAAAATACCAATTGTTGGTGAGGATTTGAAGCAATAGGATCTCTCACACATTAATAGTGGGAAGGTAAAATGGTCCAAGATCTCTAGAAATCAATTTTCCAGTTTTTATAAAGTTAAACATACATTTACCATATGATCAAGCAGTCTGGTCTTGGGAATTTACTATAGAGAAAAGAAAACACAAAGCATCATAAACAAACAAATGTATACGCAGCTTTATTTATAACAGCCCAATGTTGAAGACAATGGATGAATGGATAGAACACTGAGGTACATCCATGCAGCAGAATACTATTCAGCACTTAAAAATGACTTCATGGAAAATTAATCATCATTAAAAAATGACACACGAGTAATAATGTGTGTGGATCTCAAAGTCATTACACTGAGTGTAAGAGCCAACCTGAACATTAGCTATTATATACTCTAGAATTCCGTTTACATAAAATTCTCAAAATGGCAAAACTGTAGTGACAGAGAACAGATCACGGTTGTCAGAGGTTAAGGTTTACAGAAAAATGTGACTCTAAATGGGGAGACTGGGGGACTTTCTGTGTGGTGAAGGAGTAGTTTTGTGGCTTGATTGTGGTAATAGTTACATGAATCAATACATGCTAAAAAAATTCATAAAACTATTACCACTCTCATATCAAATAGGCACATATTAAAACTTTGCAATCTGAATTAAATTTCAGTTTAATTCATACAATTATACCAATGTCATTTTCTGTGTCTTGATAAATTTGCCATTCTATGTAAACAGATATCTTTGTTTAAAGTTAGGAGAAGGTTACACAGGAAGACACTGTACTATTTTTACAATTTCTGAATGACTCTAAAATAATTTGAAAGAGTTTAAAATAAAAAGGGAGGCTGCAAATTGTGGTACAATTACTAATGTCCATCAGTGTCTAGTTTTTCTCTCCTTATAACATTTCTGCAGTGCGTTGCAGTTAAATGGACCACCTGATTAGAATGTACTTCTGATAGAGGCAGTCATTTACAATAAAATACAAAGCTATACAAAAGCAGTGGGATACGATAAAATTCCCTATGTAAACATAGAAGGATAGTCAAAAAAACAACCTCTAGGTTATGGTTGGTGGAAAAGGTCAAAGTAAAGGACAGAAAGAAAAAATATAACATGCAAAAGGGAGAATATAGCAGCTTTTTTTAAAAAACAGATAATATCATACAGAGAAATGATCCATATTACTTTCAAGCTTTGTTGTTCAGCAGTCTCACGCTATTGGCACTTGCCAGCAATGGATGCAAAGTTCTTAGTAACACAAGATATCTCTTCATTCAACAGTAACATCTCAGACAGTGAAATGTGATTCACATTTTACTACAGATCACGGGAATACTGTGGAAATAGCTAGTACCAATCATTTTTTAAAAATTTAAATCCATAAGGTTACAATTATTAGAGCTTTATGTCTACTCTTTCTGGGACGCAGTTTCTCCATCTGTATGATAATGAGAATGATAAATCTACTTTAAGTACCTTCAGATTCTGAAAACATTTATGAACTGTGGGGTAGGAAGGAGACTCACCTGTCAGAAGAAGCATAAACAGGAGGTCTCCCAAAAGGGAGCGGAATGGGGCCAACATAAAATAGCACAGAAAGAAGAAAAGTGAAGCAAAAGTGGTGTTAGGCAGTTAGGAGAATATCACCAAAAGCTCGGCAGAGTGGGAAAAATGCAATGCAAGAAGGGAGGTTGGCTTGAAAGCTACACAGTCCGTGCATTCCTCTGGGCCACTAAAACCATCTAGTCCAGCAGAGAGCTGTGCATCTGGGATATCCGTGAAACTGATACTGGCACCTGCAATGGCAGAGAGGGTTCCTGACCTCTGCATAGGAAGGAATTCAAGTGCAGGGTCACAAGAAAGAGAAAGAACAGACAGGAAGTGTAGGCAGAAGTAGAAAGATTTATTGAAAAGTAGAGTACGTTCTTAAGTAAAGGCAAAAGAGCAGACTGATCCAAGGAGGAATAGTGGTACCCCAGGGTTAGGGTCTGTTCTTTTATGCTAATCCCTAATAATACGCTAACCTGGGGATGGAATATTGATGGGTTTTCTGGGAAAGAGTTGGAGAGTTCCTAGAACCAGGAACCCGCCCCTTTCTTGACCTTATAGGGTAACTTCTGGGAGTTGCCATGTCATTTGTAAACTGTCATGAGGCTGGTGGTTGTGATCTTTACTATGTTTTTTTAAAAAATTTTTTTAATTTGTTTTATTTCAAAATATTAAGGGGATACAAATGTTTTTGTTATGTGTTAATCAGGGTAGTTCATTTAGGGACACCGTCATCTCAACAGTGTCATGCCCCAATTAAAGGAATTCCCCCTTTGACCTGAGATAAAGATGTTATGGCTAGAGCAAAATAACTAAAGGGTCCCTATTGATTACATTTACCTTAGCTAAGCATATTCACATTCTTCCGACTTTCTTATCCTGTCGGCCTTCTCCTTCTGACTCCGGCCCTAACTGCCTGTAGGATATCTGACTCCTATCTCAAAACCTTATGCTGTATTTACTATAAGGATGAGGGGCAAGGTGTATACCAGATAACAATTTGTCCTATTCATATGTTTAAGGAGCCGAGGGAAACTCTCTCTCTCACTCTCTCTTTCTCTGTCACACACACACACTCTCTCTCTGTCTCTCTTTCTATCTCTATTTCTCTATTCTCTATATCTCTCTTTCAATTCTTGCAGCATGAAGAAGAGCTGTGCCAGGCAGTGGCATAATTTTTTATCTCATGGGCCTTATAAATTACTTATCATATTTTTTAATCTCCAGTTTGCATTAGATGTGAGAAAGGAAAGGACCAAATTTAGGGCCCAAACAAACAGGGGCTACACAACAAACATTTTGCATACTTTCTCTTTTTTGAGTGCTACTGGCCATCAGTACACTCATTTCTTGATCCCGTTTTTAATCATTTATATATTTTAAATTCTTATCTTATTGTATAGTCTGTTTTTATGTAAACCTCCTTAAATTGTTTCTGGGACTAACAGGGACAACTACATTAATGAATAAATCATGTTGTATTATAATGGAAAGAGAAAAGAATAAGAAAATCACATAGAAACTTTTCCAGAGAATACAGGATACAAAAGGTTTAGGGGAAATATAATTTAAGATGGTGTGTGGATTGCTATAAGTCGATGTTCAAATCAGAGTAAAATATAGAAGAGTTAAGATATTTGCTTGTTGAGAGATGGAGGCACGTGGACCCAGAAGCCGAATATTTAATGTCAGTCTGAGAAATTAACAAAACCGAGCATTGAGGAGAAGTGGCTTTGCACACAGCTAAAAGTATAGGAAACTGTCCGTGTTTAGCAAGAAATATACAATATCTGAGTTAGGTAAAGGGTAAAAATGACAGAGTATATATTATAATCATGTAGAGTAATAGCAGTTGTTTTATAATTCAGCGGTAATGTGTAACTGTTTAAAAGCAAGGAAGGACCAGCAAATCATTGCAATCTGCAGCAAAAGAATATTAAAGAAACACAATGAAAAGTAGAACAATAAGGAAAGATTGTTATTTGCAAGGATAAAATGATGGTTGAAATGTAAAACAGTATTGGGGAAATACTGGTATTTATTCATTCTTCTTTGCCTTTTTTGGTAGAATGTCAACACATACTGAAAAGAGAAAAAGTAAAATTATTATGAGATACTTGCACTGCAAATATGTAATGTCTTCTATATTGAAAAATTTGAAGAATCACATTCAGATCAAAGCATTTGGTAAAATTTAGGGAAAGAAGGTCATGTTTCAAAAAAAAGTGCTCACTGGAAAAAGGAAGATATGTGATTCTTTTTAAAAGGAAAAGAAAAGAACAGGGAACAGTCAATATCATGGGGGAAAATTTACTTAAACCCAAAATATTAATAATATAGAATCATATCAATGTGACCAAAATCATTAATGACTTTGTTTTCAGGGCAGTTTATTAATGAAAACTTTATAATAAAAGAATTTTGAGTGCAGACAATCAGTATGTAGCTAGCAACTAGAAAGGTAACATTTACTGAAAAGAAGTATTAAGAAAGTCATGAGTCCCAGTTCTGTTTGCATGATACTCACTTTGTGAAAGATACTCACATGTTAACTTCAAAAACACTGTGTTGAATAATGGCCTATTAAAGAAAATTTGATTTATCTTTCGTTATTCTTCTGAAAATAAACGAATTTAAAAAGTAAATTTTCATGTTCCATCTAGGTTCATATTCCTGAAAAAAAAGAGAAAAAAAGAAGATAAAAAGTATATTTTCAGTCACTACTTTGTATATATATAAAATCTCCTATTGGTTCTGTTTCTCAGGAGAACTCTGACTAATACAGGTATCTATATCATATTTTGAATATATATAGTATTATATAATTATAAAGGTAGTGCATATGTGTTTTATCAGTGTTGGAAAATATTGAAAGCATAAATGATAAAATTAAGTAATGATAAATTTTCACAAGCAGGAGAGGAACATTGTTGATATGTTCATATTCTCCTACTTATATGTTTATATGAATATATATACTCACAAATGTACATATATATGTGTGTGTATGTATTTGTATTCCACAGTTTTTCCATCCAAGCTTTTATTCTAATGTGTTTAAAATGTTGATTGACTTACAGTTTGGGGACTTTACATGTCATAATAATTTAGGTTTTAAATTTGGATTACACTACTTATACCTCTGAAGAAGGTAAAGTAACAGGAAATAGATTTAACCACCTACCTAAAACAACTAAAAATCAGACCAAAATGACAAAATATATATGGCATTTTTAATATACATCAGACAACAAAATACAGTGCTTCCTGAGAGATTGAGACCCAACAAGTGAGTATAACTGCCCCAGCTTGCTACCTTGAGCCCATAGTGCAGTGAAGGGTAGTTTAGGTGAAACCTGGCCATCTTCTGTTGTAGACGACATGAAACTGAGAGTCAGAGGAGGAGCAAGTGGCTAGAGTTCACAGGAAAAAATACCTAAGAGGAAAGAGCTGCACAGAGAGGAAATTCTGGCTCACATAGGGAGCTTCCTGTTCCCACCAGTTAGAGTGTAAATCATGTCATGTCCAAGAAATCAGAGACAGAGACACAGAGAGAGAGAGAGAGAGAGAGAGAAAAGAGAGAACTCAAAAAGATTTAATCTCTGTAGTGATGCAGGATTAGTCCTAGATTGATGTTGTTCTGGTCACACCCAACGAAACTTAAAATCAAGAATTGCAAGGATCATATTGTTTCTAAGAGACCGAGTCACAGAACAAAGTTCAACAATATGTACATATTGAAAAAACAGTATCTAGTACTCTTGTGCTGTACAAATGTGAACAAGGCCAAATTCACAATGTTTGGCATCCCTTCAATTTGCTAAGCATGAAAAGAAGCAGGAGAATATGTTCAATAGGGAGGATAAAAGTATACGTAGATCACAATGTCACATTGTATCCCATAAATACACACAATTATTATTTGTCAATTAAAATAAATAAATGTTTTAAATCATGGCTCAAAATTGATCTAGAGATGATATAGATGGGATATTTATGGGATAAAAATTAACAGAAAAATGGCATCAAAGTTATTGTAACTATGTTCCATATGTTCAAAAAATGAGAAAATAAAACATGTTAAATAGAGACATGTAAGGCAAATAAACATAAATAAACTTCAAGTGGTACAAACAATGTCTTAGATAAAAATATACACTGGTTTGGTCTAACAGAAGATTAGAGATAGCAGAAGAAAAGATTAGTTAACTCATGTATTGAAAAATCACAATATGTTTTTATATTACATCTATGTATGAAAAACCCTAAAATCAGCTTTAAAATAATAACTACCATATGCTGATTTTATCATCTATGGAGAAAGTTGCAAAATTTGCTAAGAATGCTGTAAAATTGGCAATTGTGATTTCTCTGTACTGTTGGAATTATTTTTCTACGAGAATATAGGCACCATCACCTTCATAATTAAAATATTTAAATACGCCTATCAACAGAAATACCAGCTGAGTATTAGATAAAGTAACTGATTACTGCTGCAGAAGACAAAATCTGAAATATAAACAACACAATAAAAATTTATTTCTCAATGAAGGTTGGTAGGGGCTCTATGCTGTCAGGCAACCCCGGAATCCAGGCTGCTTTCAACCCATGGTTTCATCATTTAAACATAGGATCTTGGCTTCAAAAATGGCAGAGTATAGGTGACCTTCTAGCTCTCTGTTCCCAGAGAAAGAGGTGAAGAACTCAAAACACTACGCACGAGTGGCTTGCTCCCCTGCAAGAACAGTGTTGTGAAACTGCAGAGAAACAGCGTGGGACACACAACACACAGGAAAAAGAGGTGAATGGGAGATAGGATTGTGAAGTCTGGGAGTGCGAGATAAACAATAGAGAATAGTTTGGGACAGCTGCACCCACCTGGCCAGCGAGACAGTGGGATGTGACCCACAGGAGAATGTTCTGCTTCCCCACTGACCTCCACACCCACTCAGACAGGGACCTGCCTGATGTCCATGCAAAATCATGGCACAGAGGTTGGGCTTTGTGGAGAGGGAACAATAGTGGGAAGCACCTTGAACTCCCCGGAGCTCTATGCTAGGACTACACTGGGCTGAGGAGGGACTGGTCTGAGCTACTGCTAGAAGGAGTTAGGAGACAGCACCTCACCTCTGGCGGTCAGTGGGACCAGAACAACGGAGGTGAACACTAAAAAGTGAACTCTACCCTGGAAACTGGTTAGGATGATTAGGCCAGGTCAGCGCAGGTCAGAAAGAGCAAGACCTCCTGCCGAACAGGCATGAGATTGCTGGAGGGTGACACACAAGAGGCAATGGGCATCCTGTTGACTCAGCTGCCTGACCTGGCATCTGCCAACTCCTGAACAGTCGCCACCAGCGCTGGCACTCTGCAGGTGGGTGGCCACAATTTTGGGGGTCCACAACCCAGATGCTGTGATGCCCTACAGTTTTAGGCAGCATCCCTCCCCTAGCACAGCAACTTTTCTGCCAGGAATGGTGAGCTACACCCCCGGAGGCAGGGAGAGGCAAAAAAAATCCACTTTCCCTGTGCGATTGGAGTGAATCTATGGGGCCTTGGTGCAGATCAATAGTTGACAGCCCAGTGATTTGGCCTATAAGACTGGCTTAGGTCATCTAGTAGGATCATAACTCCATTGCCTGCTCTCCACATCTGTGGGCTGCCAACAGTGGGGGTTTGCAGCCAGGCAGGGAAAATCCTGTCCAGAGGCCATAGCACGTGCATCAAGTAATCCCTTCTATCAGGAGCAGCCTCCCAAGTGTGGTGGAAGAACCTTGAATAATATATTAGCAGCTACCCCTAGATGCAGATCAAGCAACCATGGAAACACACACATCCAGGCTGGTAGGCAGGAGCTGTGATCTGCCTTGCTCCTACCACCACTTTAAGGGGGAATAGGGTCCAAGTAACCCTTGGTAGTGGCAAGATTGTTCCTAAAGACCGGGGCAAGAGTATTCCACACCTAGCAATGAAAAATCAACACAGAAGCATCAGATTACCTCAATAACTGGCTCCTCCATGCAATTTACAACCAATGACAGAGAGGGTGGAGGTCAATACCCCTCCACCTCAAGCTATTAGAGGGCAGTGGAGTTATACACACCGGTGCGATTGACCATGTGGAAGCTTAAACTGGGGGACCAAACTCACTAATCTCCACTGGCAAGAGGAGAAGACAACAGGTCAGAGGTAACCCAACTTGCCAAAATACCTGTAAGGCAATACACGACCAGCACACCTACTCCCACCACTGTTAAGGAACGTCCCTTGGGGGCTTCAAATTAAGGGCACAAACCAGTCCTAGCACTCCCAGTTCTCAATCAATTACACTGATGAGAAAGAACCAGAGAAAGAACACAGGAATATGAAAGAGTGGAGAAAAAAATCACCCCCAAAAGAAACCATGAGACCCTCAAAATCAGACACTAATTTAAATGAAATGATTAAATTGATGGAAGAAGAATTCCAGATATGTATTGTAAGGAAACTCAATGGAACTGAAGAGAAAACAGAAACCTGACATGAAGAAAACACGAGAACAATACAGGAAATGAATGAAAAATTCTCAAAAGAAATTGAAATATTACAAAAAACCCAAACAGAAAATCTGGTAATGAAGGGGGCCTTCAAGGCACATCAAAACTCAGTGGAAAGCCTTAAAAACAGAATGGATCATACGGAGGAGAGAATCTCAGAGCTTGAAGATAATACCTATGATGTGCTAAACAAATCAGATGAAGAAAAAGAACAGAGGTAAGAGACAAGAGAAGAACATACAAGGACTGTGTGATTATGTGAAGAAACCAAATATAAGAATTATATGCATCTGGAAGAGAGAAGAAGAAAATACACAGGGGCTGGGAAATCTATTTCCTGGAATACTGGAGGAAAATACGCCTGGCCTGGCAAGAAACCTAGATATCCAGATACGAGAAGCACACAGAACTCCTCGGAGACTAAACATGAAGAGGTAAACACCACATCACATAATTATCAGACTGGCCAAAGTAAACATGAAAGAGGAAGTCCTTCACACAGTAAGACAAAAACAACAGATAATCTACAATGGAAAACCTATCAGACTAACCCCAGCCTTCTCAAATGAAACTCTGTAAGCAAGAAGGAACTGGGGACACATCATGAATCTTCTTACACAGAACAATGGCCAACCTAGAATTCTTTACCTGGCAAAACTGAGTTTCATCTACGAGGGAGAAATAAAGACTGTCCCAGTCAAGCAATCACTGAAGGAATTTGCGAAGACCAGACCTGCACTGCAAGAAGCACTCAGACCTGCATTGTACACTGAACAGCTAAATAGACACCCACCAAATTAAAAATACTCAAGAGTTAAAGCCAGAACCCAGATTCGACAATGGCTGAAGAGGTAAAACAAAACAATAAAAACCTACCCAACAATTTGAACAGAATCTACCCAAAATATCAATCCTCTCAATAAATGTGAGTGGCTTGAATTGTTCTATGAAGAGATATAGACTCGAAGAGTGGATAAAACATTATAAGCCAAGTATCTGCTCTCCAGGAAACACATCTAACCCACAAAGATGCTTTCAGACTCAAGGTCAAGGGTTGGAAAACAAACTTTCAGGCAAATGGATACCAAAAGAGAGCAGGGGAAGCAATCCTGATATCAGACAGCATAAATTTTAAAATAGCAAAAGTAAAGAAAGACAAAGATGGTCACGATATAATGGTGAACTGAAAAATCCAACAAGAAGACTTAACAATTTTCAATATCTATGCACCCAATGTAGGAGCACTAAGATACATAAAGGAAACCGTGCATGAACTACATAGTATGATAAAGAGTAATGCCATACTTGTGGAGGATTTCAACAAAAAGCATGATACATGTTAATGCGATAGTAGCAGGGGATTTCATCACCCCACTGTCTGAAATGGACAGATGCTACAAACAAAAAATAAGCAGGTCCTAGGCTACAAATCAGACCTCAACAAATTAAAAAAAAAATAGAAATTATATGATGTATCTTCTCAGACCATAGTGGTTTAAAACTAGAGATTAATTCCAACAGAAACACTCACTGCATCACAAAGTCATGGAAATTAAACAATCTAGTGCTGAGTGACTGCTGGGTGAAGGAAGAGATTCAGATGGAGATCAAAAAATTCTTTGAATTAAATGATAACGGGGACACAAGCTTTCAGTATCTGTGGAATACAGCAAAAGCATTTGTGAGAGGAAAACTAATAGCATTAAATGCTCACATCCAAAAAGCACAAAGCTCAAAAACCAAGAAACAAACAAAACGTCTCAAGGAATTGGAAAAGTAAGAGCAAATTAATTCTAAACCCAGCAGAAGAAAGGAAATAACTAAGATCAGAGCAGAATTAAATGAAATTGAGAATAAAAAAACCATACAGAAGATCAATAAAGCCAAAAGATGGTTTTTCAAAATATAAACAAAATTGACAGCCCTCTTACTAGATTGACAAGAACTAGAAAGGAAAGGACTTTAATAAACTCAATCAGAACTGAGAGGAGAGTCACTATAGATATCATCGAAATACAAAACATTACCTTGGAATACTATAAAAATCTATATGCCCAAAAACTACAAAATGTGGAGGAGATAGACAAATTCTTGGAAACACACAACCTCCCTAAGCTCAATCAGGAGGAAATAGAACGCTTGAATAGACCAATATCAAGCATAGAAATTGAATCACCAACAAAAAATCTTAAAAAAAATAAGTTATGGATGAGATCGGATCACACCTGAATTTGCCCAAACATACGAAGAACTCAAGCCTATACTGCAGAAATTATTCCAAACCATTGAGAAGGATGGTATCCACCCCAACTCATTCTACAGAGCCAATATCACCTTGATACTAAAGCCAGTAAAGGATATAGCATTTTTAAAAAAGAAAACTATGGACCAATATCCTTCATGAATATACATGCAAAAGTCCTCAACAAAATTTAAGCAAACTGAATCCAACAGCACGTCTAAAAAATATTCACCATGACAAGGTGGGATTTTTCTCAGGGATGCAAGGCTGGTTCAACATATGCAAATTGATAAATGTAATTCACCACATAAATAAAAGCAAGAACAAAGACTATGTCATTCTCTCAATAGATGTAGAAAAGGCACTTCATAAAATCCAGCACACTTTTACGATAAAAACCCTTAACAAAATAGGCATAGATGGGACATTCTTTAAAATTACTAAGGCCG
The DNA here is from genome assembly GCA_963574885.1 of Lepilemur ruficaudatus. Classification (NCBI taxonomy): domain Eukaryota; kingdom Metazoa; phylum Chordata; class Mammalia; order Primates; family Lepilemuridae; genus Lepilemur; species Lepilemur ruficaudatus. Next base: position 2,557 of record CAUYRT010092685.1, on the reverse strand, counting down.
TATATGATAAACCCACAGCCAATATCATATTGAATAGGGAAAAATTAAAAGCATTCCCATGTAGAACTGGACCCAGACAAGGATGCCCACTATCTCCACTTCTACTCAACATAGTGCTGGAAGTCCTTGCCAGAGCAATCACACAAGAGAAGGGAATTAAGGGTTTCTGTTTGGGGGCAGAAGAGTTCAAACTCTCACTCTTGGTTGATGATATGCTATCATACCTATAAAATCCCAAGGATTCAACCAAGAGACTCCCGGCATTGGCAAACAAATTCACTAAAGTTTCAGGATACAAAATTAATGCACACAAATCAGTGGCATTCATATACGCCAATAACAGTAAAGCCGAAAATCTAATCAAAGATGCAGCAGTGACTTTCACAATACCATCAAAGAAATTTAAATATTTAGGAATATATTTAATGAAGGAGGTGAGAGATATTTATAGAGAGAACTATGAAACCATGAGAAAAAAAATTGTAGAAGATGGATACAGATGGAAATCCCTACCATGCTCAAGGATTGATAGAATCAATATTGTTAAAATGTACATTCTACATAAAGTGACCTATAGAATTAATGCAATCCCTATCAAAATTCCACTATCATTCTTTACAGATTTAGAAAAAGTAACTCTATGCATCATCTGGAATGAGAGAAGACCTCACATAGCCAAAGCAACCTTAAATTAAAAGAACAAATTGGGAGGCAGGTACTGACACAAAAACAGATATAGACCTTTGGAATAGGACGGAGATCCCACATATAAAACCATCCTCATATTGTCATCTAATATTCAACAAAGCAGACAAAATCATACATTGGGGAAAAGAATCTCTCTTCCATAAGTGGTGCTGGGAAAACTGGATATCCACATACAGAAGATTGAAACTGGATACCCACCTCCCATCTGTCACAAAAATCAACTCACCTTGGATAACAGACTTAAACCTAATGTGTGAAACCTTAAGAATTCTGGAAGAAAATGTGGGGAAGACTCTTTTAGACATCAGCCTGAGCAAAGAATTTATGAAGACCCCCAAAGCAATCACAGCAGAAACAAAAGTAAACAAATGGGACCTGATCAAATCAAAAAGTTTCTGCACAGGCAAGGAAACTGTCCTTAACGCAAATAGACAACCTACAGATGGGAGAAAGCATTTGCTTTCTACACATCCAATAAAGGGCCAATTACAAGAATCTATCTAGAACTTAAGAAAATCAACAAGAAAAAAATCAAACAACTTCATCAATAAATGGGCAAAGGACATGAACAGAAACTTTTCAAAAGAAGACAGAAAAATGGCCAGCAAACATATCAAAAAGTGCTCAACATCTCTTATCATTAGGGAAATGCAAATCAAAACAACAATGACATATCACCTAACTCCAGTGAGAATGGCCTCTATCAATAAGTGGCAAAATAACAAATGCTGTCCTGTATGTGCAGAGATTGGAACACTGTTACACTCCTGCTGGGACAGCAAACTAGTACAACTCCAGTGGAAAGTAATTTGGAGACATCTGAAAGAGCTAAAAGTAGAAATACCATTTTATCCAGCAATCCCACTGCTAGGCATCTAGTCAAAGGAATAAAAGACATTCTATAATAAAGACATCTGCACTTGAATGTTTATACCAGCACAATTTACAATTTCAATGATCTGGAAACAACCCAAATGCCCATCAACTCATGAGTGGATCATTAAAATGTGGTATATGTATACCATGGAATACTATACAACTACAAAAAACAATGGTGACCTGGCACCTCTATATTATCCTGGATAGAGATTGAGCCCATCCTTCCAAGTGAGGTATCACAAGGATGGAAAAACATACACCACATGTACTCACCATCAAACTGGTACTAATTGATAAACAGTAAGGTGCTTACACAGTAGTAATACACACTGGGTGTAGGTCAGGTAAACAAGGGAGGGGAGGGGGTAAAGCAGCAGGGGAGGGTAAACCCACAGCCAATGGAGACAGGGTACAGTGTATTGGGAAGGAGATACTTGTGGCTCTGGCTTGAACCATGCAAATGCATATAATGTAAGCAAAATATTTGTACTCCCATAGTATCCTGTATTAAAAAATGAAATAAAATAAAAAGCTAGTATATATGCTTAATAAACTGCTGTTGATCTCATCTGTACAGTGCCCAGTGTTGTGGGTGTGGCTATCACATAGCCATAGCGTGGAAATCACATAGCCATAGTGTGGAAATTCCTCTTTCAGCAATGAAGTTAAATAGGAGGCCATTAAAATATGCTCTTATGAATTAGTTTGGGATAATTCAGAAATAAATCTCTACTTAGGGTCGTGTGTTAGTTTATTAAGACTGCTGTGGCAAAACACCATAGAGTGAGTGGCTTAAACAATCAAAGTTTATTTTTTCAAAGTTCTGGAGCCTGGAAGTTCCATACCAAGGTGCCAGTGGACTTGGTTCCTGGTGATACAGACAGCTGACTTCCTGCTGTATCTTAATGTGGTAGAGAGGGAGAGAGGGCAAACTTTCTGGTCTCTTCTAATAAGGGCATTAATTCATACA